>JAGDQP010066926.1:0-11218 GCA_022664845.1 Lepisma saccharinum | reverse complement strand
CCTCGCGCACTTTTTCTCACTTCTGACATGTGCATTTTCTGAACGAGAAAGTCTGATTTTTTCGAAGAAAAGACAAGCTGCCAGCTCTACAGCCATTAGTATTCGCAATAAATCACCTTGAAATTCAATTTTGGACGTCTTTGGGGCCCTCTAGCACTGAAACTACGCATAATATGAACTGTTTTTTCTTGTTTTGATATGGGAGTTCACCTCTCGAAGTTTGTACACTTCGAATCTAAAAAATTGCAACAGCGAACGCCGTGCAGCTAGGCAACCCAAATGGCACTTTCTTATCCCATAATCGTGTCTGGTAAATAGACCCCCCTCTTTCTCCTTCCTTCGTCTCGCCCATACTAAAATCAGCAAACATCACGTGTACAGTTTTTTCAAAATAGACATGTATTAGTTTCAATAAAATGAGAGAATAAAAGCGAGACGAATCAATATACTGTACATAAGTTGATAGAGGGAGAAATTTAAACACACACAATGAAAAATTGAAACCGGTGGATGTCTGTTAGACAGAGGCAGAAAAATGAGAGAGAGAGAGAAAAGGGGAGAGAAGAAAAGGTAAAGATAAAAATATGGAATTTAAACGTAGTAAGAAAGAACCTAACATTATAAAGTTCAGTTCCCACAAATCCAACAGCAAGATACAAATTACTTTTGAATTTTATATTTTTTCAGAGCAATTCGAATATATAGACGGGTGCTTGAAAATTCATTTAGTCACTTTCCAAATGGCGACCAAATTTGGTGGTCAGATTAAATACTCATGATTTCCAGTGCAACTGCAGAGTTTTGAGACACATATAGGATAATGTCAAAAGTGTAACACACATGCTTTGTTTGCGCGAGGTTCGGTTGCTAATTCGGTGGGGCTCATTGAACGTACTGGTTTGGAATACATTGTAATCAGGGATTCCGCCAGGATTTCATATTAGAGGGGGTGTAAAGGCAAAATTGGGAAGGTGTAGGTAGTTGTGCACTGTGTCTATCAACTTTTGACCATAAAAATGTTAACGTTCGGATATTTTCGAGGATTTGGGATTTGACACCCCCCACAGTGGCCGGGGTCTAGCGGAATCACTGATTGTAACAAACCCAGTAGATACCGTAGGTCATACTTTCTATTCCAGACTACTAATGTAAATCGAACATAAAAGGAAAATGAATGGATGATAATTTCTATCAGAAAGAGCCAAGATTACATATGCAAACTGTATCAAAATGAAATGTTACAAATGTTCAAATGCAAAATTATCATGTTCCTATCGGCATAGCACACTTTACATGTTCCACATTTCAAACGTGAAAAAAGGAACACATTTAACTGTATGTTGATAAATAATAAAATGGAAACTAATTCTGTGCCAAACTAATATAAAAAGAATTCAGAAGGCTTTATCACCGGGTCATCGAAAGTGGCCCGGAATCGGCCACGGAACACGCAAAAATAGAGAGAGTGTGTGTGTAACGTAAGAGAAAAAATAATGATGAATAAAGAGAGGGAGAAGACGAAGAAGAGAAAGAAGCAACGAAGACACGATAACAATACATAAAGAAAGAGAGGAAGAGAGAAAGACCAATGTAAAACATGAAAAGTATATTATCATTATGCTAAAGAACACACACTGTTAACTCTGATTCTCACCAGTGACGCTTCGTAAGTTCTCAAGCCGGAGATGAAGATCTCTTTGAATACTTCAGTTTATGCGAAAAAGAAACTGGCTGGTGGGGAATAGAACCTAGGTTTTCAAGTTAGAAGTCCAGCACGCTAGCGACATTCCACAGGTGCCTATACACAAAACGGGCTTAACAGATGCTATAGTGTTTCTTTCTAAGAATAACAACATGGAAAGTGGATTCTTCTGATCAGTGACGTGTCCTGGTAACCCCCTGAGGCTTGATTTGGACTTTTCCAACCAACATTCTTAAATCGTCTTCCTCTATATAATGACTCAGGTGTTTCATTCCACAGTCGAAAATATTCTCCTTTTTGTATGAGAAGTTATGATTAGTCATTCACAATCGCATTATAAAAAACTTGACTTGAACAGGATTTGAACCTATGTTGATTTCTTTTATTACTGGACACTTTTCCTCTACTCATTTTGCCAACTATAGACAGAAGCCATGAATTACTAAGTTACTGTTTGGAAAAAGCCAACTTCGTCCTGTAAATTGTTTAAGCGAAAGTGCACGCTTAAATTTCTTTATTCAATGACTTATAGACAAATTAGTAGCCACTAATATCCGAAATAACAAAACTCCAGTAAATATGAAAGAAATAATAACATTTTATGCTGTTCTTTTTGCGCCGTGGAAGTTCTAAGTCACGCTTACAGTTATAAGTATTATTATTATTATTATTATTATTGGAGTGAAACGTCCAATAACTGACAGTTTTATATTCCCTGTAGAACAGTATTGAATATTATGGAAGTAAGCTCTGTCAATAGTGCACTATATGAAAAAGAACACTGACAGCTTGATAATGTTTTATTTTAAAGTAAAAACCTTTCTATAGCGGACGTCTGCAAACCTTATGCACTAAATAGTTTTTCATGTCAGTAACTTTCCTATCAGGAAGATAAATGAAGACTTTATTTCCAATCCCCCCTCCAATTATTGCCCATCATCAGTAACAATATTGTTACAAAGTGACTAAATCAACCTCTGAGCACCGAAACATGGTACTAGTTCTGGGAAAGTGGGCGCATTTTGTTTTCACGAACCACTTGACCTGGCTCCCGTCTAAGGAGAGCGCACATGGAAACAATGTGGAATAGAAAGTTAACATCACTTGTGCGTAAACAGCACTTTTACGTATGTCTGGCGCTAACCGGGGGCTTCCCCCCGCGGCTCATACCGACCAGCACCCTTCGGACTCACCCTGCCCCCCTTCCACACCAGGCTTCGCTCGGTGTGCATCCTGGTGGGTTTATATATACCCTAGTTTTTAGTAGCTAAAGTCTACGTTACCACAGTAACTTTTTTGTTCACTAATTTTACTGTATATAATCTACGAAAAATGCAAGAAACCAATTATTAATAATAAATTTGTACTTAGAAAAATACATTTTGAAAGAAAAAAATTGTTGCCCCCGCCGGGATTCGAACACGTAACCCTTGAAGTAGTTTCACCATGTGTTAACCAGAAAACCTAACTGCCAGCTGCGATAAAACGATTGTCAGTGTTACTTATAATTCGTGCTCTGCGAGTGCGCGAGAGTAGGCTACGCTTTCTTTCCATTTTGGCCATCTTTAGGCGAGAGCCAGGTCAATTATTATTAGTTCGGTTTTCCGTCATTGCTTACATCGAGAGTTAATTTACTAGAGCAACGACGGAACATATTCAACTCTAGCGTAACTTGAACTGGAAGTAACAGCGACAAGCATTCAACCTGGTAGCTGCAGTTTGGTGTTGTAGGTAAGGCGTCAGGAAGCTAATCCAAAGGTCCCCGGTTCGAGCCCTGGCGTCGACTTTTTGAATATTTTTTAAAAGAAAATTAAAGTCGTTTTCGTTTTTCTATGTAAATACACCAAATGAAATTTAATAAAAGTTGTTATTTATAATTTTAAAAGAGTCCACTAAAAACTAAGATGTGTATAAACCCACCAGGGGTCGCTCGGTGTGCAAATGGGGAAGGGTGCGTCCGAAGAGAGCTGGGTGGCTTAAGCCGCGTGGGGGGAGCAGCCCCTTGTTAGCGGTGGGAATACACAAAAGTACTGTTTACGCAAAGTTTTGTGCCGTCCTGTCCCGTCGTTGCTCTTGCAAATTAACCTTCAAGGTTAATAGCTTAAAGCATCGACGGAAAACCGTCGTTGCTCTAGACACGCCATAAAATTAAAATACAATAAATGATCGTATCTTAATGTGGCAATACTTACCCTAAACTGGATGTTCATAAAACTTCCATAAGATATTCATTTCATAATTCGACATGACAAAAAGGACATGCATACACATGTATTTACTTACCACACAATACATACAGACAAAATGTAATACATACACTCAATGTTACATTTTCCTCGCACTTGAACTAGTAATACATTGCTGCTGTTTTTCGTTGGGAGGATAGAGTAGAGGAAACGCGCTGGTTACTTCAATGCGTAAGCATGTCAACATAGGTTCAAACCCTACTCAAGCTGAAGATTTTTTTAATAAAGAAATCGTGATTAATCTAATCATAACTTCTCATACAAAACGGAGAATATTTCCGACTGTGGAATGAAACACCTGAGTCATTATATAGAGGAAGACGATTTAAGAATGTTGGTTGGAAAAGTCCAAATCAAGCCTCAGGGGGTTACCAGGACACGTCATTGATCTGAAGGATCCACTTTTCATGTTATTATTCTTAGAAAGAAACACTATAGCATTTGTTAAGCACCTTTTGTGTACAGGCACCTGTGGAATGTCGCTAGCGTGCTGGACTTCTAATTTGAAAACCTTGGTTCTATTCCCCACCAGCCAGTTTCTTTTTCGCATAAACTGAAGTATTCAAAGAGATCTTCATCTCCCGCTTGAGAACTTACGAAGCATCACTGGCGAGAACCAGAGTTAATAGTGTGTGTGTTCTTTAGCATAATGATAATATACTTTTCATGTTTTACATTGGTCTTTCTCTCTTCCTCTCTTTCTTTATGTATTGTTATCGTGTCTTCGTTGCTTCTTTCTCTTCGTCTTCTCCCTCTCTCTATTCATCTTTATTTTTTCTCTTACGTTACACACACTCCCTCTCTATTTTTGCGTGTTCCGTGGCCAATTCCGGGCCACTTTCGATGACCCGGTGATAAGGCCTGAGCCAAACATAAGTGACCCGGTAACCCGTTTGACCCGGTCTGGAAATACTATTTAACTGGGAATTTCGGCGTCGTATTTTTCTTGTTTTAGGGGTAACATCTCCCGTCCTGGTCACCTCTGAAAGAAACACTGTTCAAACGCAATGAAATAATTAAAATATCTCCTTCATCCTCCTGGTTATCAGATCTAAATCGAAGCACCGCGTCCGAATACGTTCGAATTTTACACCTGACGACACATGAGTAGAAAATGGACCCTTTTTTTGGGCCATTTCAAGAGAAGAATTATTTTTATATTAGTTTGGCAGCAAATTCATTTCCATCCTCTAATTAATCAACCTTACATGTGTTCCTTTTTCACATTTGCAGTGTGGATCATGTAAGGTATACTATGCCTATAAGGAACATGTTAATTTTCCTTTTGAACACTTGTAACTTTTCGTTTTCATACAGATAAGGATTTATGTATAATCTTGGATCTTTCTGATAGAAATTAAGCAGAAAAATTATCATTAATTCATTTTCTTTTTATATTCAATTTGCATTAGTAGTCTGGAATAGAAAGTATGACCTACGGTATCTACTGGGTTTGTTACAATCAGTGATTACGCTAGACCCCGGCCACTGTGGGGGTGTCAACCCCAAATCCTCGAAACTACCCGAACGTTAACATTTTTATGGTCAAAAGTTGATAGACACAGTGCACAACTACCTACACCTTCCCAATTTTGCCTTTACACCCCCTCTAATATGAAATCCTGGCGGAATCCCTGATTACAATGTATTCCGAACCAGTACGTTCAATGAGCCCCACCGAATTTGCAACCGAATCCCGCGCAAACAAAGCATGTGTGTTACACTTTTGACATTATCCTATATGTGTCTCAAAACTCTGCAGTTTCACTGGAAATAATGAGTATTTAATCTGACCACCAAGTTTGGTCGCCATTTTGAAAGTGATGACTTAATGAATTTTTGAAACACCCGTCTCTATATTAGAGTAGTTCTGAAAACATTTAAAATCCAAAAGTCACTTCTATGTTGTTGTTATATTTCTGAGAACTGAACTTTATAGTGTGTGAACTGAACTTAATCTTTTTTACTAAGTTTAAACTCCATATTTTTATCTTTACTTCTTCTTCTCTCCCCTTTCCTCTCTCTCTCTCTCTTTCTCATTTCTTTGCCTCTGTCTAATAGACATCTATTGGTTTCAATGTTTCATTGTATGTTTCAATTTCTCCCTCCATCAACTTATGTATATTGATTCGTCTTGTTTTTATTCTTTCATTTTATCGATACTACTACATGTTTATTTTGAAAAACAAAACGTGCTCATGCGTTTTGTTGATTTTAGTATGGACGAGACGAAGGAAGGAGAACGAGGGGGTCTGTTTACCGGACACGATTATAGGATAAGTATTTGCCATTTGGGTTGCCTAGCTGCACGGCGTTCGCTGTCGCAATTTTTTTTATGCGAAGTGTACCAGAGGTCTTGAATTACCCTGTATAATTTATCGTGTAAGAATATAAGAATATATTTTTAATAATGTCAAATATATTCATGAAGAAGTTTTAAAATAACTTATGCTCCATCCTCTTCATTGCTCTTTCGGTGATTCACTGTGTTGTAGTAAGATGTACCAAGAAATGTTGAAGGCATTTCCTCCGGAAGTTCAAAGCCTCTGGAGATATTTATGGCCATACAAGCATTCCTTGTATTCTATTTTTCATCCACAACATCCCTTCTTCTTCTTCTTTTTGCAAAGTTTGGCTTTCTTACCCAAAGTTAGTTGTTTTTTTTTAAAGTAACAAGCTTACATCAGGAAATTCTGTGCACTATGAGGGAAAATGCGTTTCTACAAGAAAAACTTCCAAATTAAAAAAAAAAAGTTCGTTTTTACTCTTTAAAGTTACTTTCAAGTTTGTTACTTTGTATGAGTGTGGGAGAGAGGAGCGTGCTATAATCCTTGCATCAAATGGAGCAGGAGTTTTCAAATTTCAAGCAAACAACAATAATTTTATACTTTTATCTTAAGGTAGCGTTAATTTTCTTCTTTGTTCATTGTTGAAATAGCTTGATTGTTGCTGCGAATATCCAGATCTATAACAACGAAGTTCTTTTAACAAAGAACCAAGAAGAAGATAAGGAATCGCAAATTGTCCGGGAGGACAAGTGCTACGCCCAATAACTAAGGAATTGGAAGACAAAGAAGATTAAACATACATTATAAGAATGACATAAAGTATACGCCTGACGCAAAAAGAGTGTAGAAATACTCAGATGCTATAAAACAAACAAGGAAACTATAGAATAGATCAAGAGTATGGAATCTTTTTAAAGTGAAATGCAAGTGCTGTAAGGGATATTGATATCTACTGTAACACTACAGTCAACAATAAACAAACAAGGAACAAGAAGGAATAGGCATGGTAATCCAAGGCATTACGTAAATTCAAAATTCCCAATCCAATTTCAATTAACTCTCATTTTCCCTCCTAACTTAAAAATCGGATACCTTCTTTCAAATTTCCTCCGTAAAAATGAAATACAATTGTAAATAAAAAGAGTCGGAAAGAAATTACTAGGTATAGCAATTAAACTTAATTAGCTTCCGTCAGACTTATACGATTTCCGACTGTTATGATCAGCTTAAGACTAAGAAATTCAGGATTCTCTACTTACTATTAGATTAAGGTAATTAACCTCATTATAATCAATAAAAATAATGAAATGAAATGAAATATCAAAGTTTAATTCTCAAGGTATTCAACAAGAAACTTTTCAATTGTTAGACTTACCAAATAGAGTCAATTCATATTTTCCCACCGTCAATGAATGATCCAAACATAGGTTTTATTGTACTGTACGAAATAGTAACTCTCAAGTATTACCAAAAAAAGTTAAGGACAGTCCTTGGATGAAATTGAAGGAACTTGCGCATTCTACATTACTGCAGAGCGCTAAAGAAGAGCATAAACTTATATTTGCATGCTCAACTTTACGTATCAGCTGTACTACCCTGGTGGAAGAGGATCCATCATCCTGATGGTTATACTATTCTCATATCACCAATAAATATGAAACGAAACAAAACAACGACCTCTTGAAATAAGAATGGTAAACTAAAAATCAGAATAGTAAAATGCACTCAAAAACAATGAATTTGAATTTTTTTGAATGATTACAAAAAATATAGTAAAATTTGTTTATTGAAATAAGTTATTTTAGAAAGCGCAAAAAATTAAAACAACTTTATTTCTCATACATCGACAGCCTTCGTCTTTAATGACAATTATAATTTTATATTATATTTAGAGATCATATTTACAAATAAAATTGCTTACACCTCAATAATCGTCTGTCGTATTATTTACTTTACACCTGATCATGATTCTTCATCCGCGTTCATTTTCCAGCGGACCCATTACATAATAGTGAACTATGGTTTCGTTAGAATTGCTTTTCCCCACACTCTTAACTAGTTCAGAACCCAAAATTTCTCAAGTGTTTTTTTTTTAAAGCCTTATGAAGCTACGATCTTTCTGAACAATATTTTTGAACGAAACTCACTTCAGCTTATCATTTTCTTCGTTTATAATTATTATTCTATCCTTTACATTTCTTAAATCATTGTTCTACACTTTTTTACATATGGGCTCGAAGGAATGTTGAATAACTAAATAGATTTTGTCTCTCAATGCAAAATTTTATCTTCACATTCAGCCAGTCCAATCGCCACCCCCACACCACATCCCTCCAAAAAACAATTAAAAATCTATAAAATAGTCTTAAGCCTCTGATTAAAGCTCAACAGGAGTAACCCCACTGAAATCGAACCCGAGACCTTCACGTGGGAGTCCAACATGCAAACCAAATGACCGTGCTATTCGATAAAATCAAGAGCTAGATGACCAGTTTATGTCAATCTTTGCGTCTTATCCTTGACTCACGATGATCCACTTCTTCTAATCGGCACAGCTCGGTATAAACTCGTTTACTGAATAATATTAGCAAGCCCGGCTAGCTCAGTCGGTAGAGCATGAGACTCTTAATCTCAGGGTCGTGGGTTCGAGCCCCACGCTGGGCGATTTTTATTTTGAACAAGATGATATTGAATACGATATTACACCACCTCGTTCAAGTTAATGACAAACAGACTTCTTTCATTGGCATCAATTTGGGTATTAGATTTACAGCATAGTTTAAGCTTCAGCTTGTTGCCTGTTAACAGAGAAAGTATTCTAAAGAACATTTGTAGAAGCGTCTTGGAAAGCTTTATAATTCGTTACCGCACAGCAGAAAAGCATGTTAAAAATTATTTCCATATCCATTAAGGAAGCATTTCTTAAATATTTTCTGACTGGTTCGATTTCCGTACGCGTCAATTTCCCCCTCTTTTCACAAGTAAATTACTATTTTGATACTACATTCTGAATTCTGCTTGCTTTTCTAAATTCAACGTATTTTAAGTACTGTACGTGCTTCACGGACAATATATATGTTGAGTGAGCGAAGACGTGTTAGTGGTCATGTTAAACTTTTTTTTCATTATAAGCGATGGAAAACCAAACATCTCACGTATTTTACATTAAAATGTTTAACATACAAAAAAAAAGTTTAACAATCCCTGTACTGATGGTCCTTATTTACTCCCCCAAAAGGAACGCAAAACAAGGGGAAGGGCGGGTGTTACGCTAACAGGATAGGAAAATGAATGACATTTTGAATTTGAATTTCAAGGAAGGATTGTAGCATGTATAATTGAATTTGTTCCTTCAAATAAGTTACCGGTATTACTGCATTTGGAAAAACGTAACAAGTAACAACAACTTCATTTCACATATACTTCCACAACTTTCATCCTTAAATAGCAATTAGTTTTATTTTACGTTTAAAGAACATAATTACTAATTAGATTTTTTACATCCAAGTAATGTTCTGTCTTATTAATTTACAGCAGACCATGCTTCCTCATACGTGTTAATTTTCTTAGCGAAGTCATTACAGAACCCAGGATTTCTCAGGTCGTTTCCTTTAATCTGGTGATGCTACGGTCTTTCTTTACGGTATGTTTTAACTATACTATTCCATTATTCTATTCATTACGTTTATTGAATTATTTTGCTGAGTCCTGAAATTACTACATACGGGCTCGAACGAATATTAAATGCCTCTTGTCTTTGGGTGCCGTTTTCTTCTCTCGTCGGATCCGTTCATTCCCATAAAAAATTAAAATCACTATAAAAATATTAAAATACTTTTTAAAGACATACTTTTCTTAAACAATTCGTACTAAAAAGTAAAAAATAATTTTGTTTATGCATGACTAAAGAAAAGCATGAGGCGCGGTCTCATATACAGTCACTTCACAAATTCTTCAATTGGCGCACCATGCTTTTCTCTTTAATTATGTTTGCATTACCAAAATTATTTTTATTTTTGAGTAGGAATTGTTTAAGAAAAGTATGTCTTTAAAAGTTTTTTTTTTTTAAGTTATTTCGGTGTTCAGATACTTTTTCTTAAGTTAATGTTTTGTGACCCAAATCCTAAATTGTTCTGCAACTAGTCAAACCTAATATCGTTGCAGGCTAGAATTGATTTTAAGATAAAGAAGTCCATATTTTCTTAAAAAAATATTAAAACATGATTTTAAAATATACAAATATATAGAAATATATGAAAGTAACAAAGGAATATTGTATTGTCACCTGACTTACGTCGCTGTGCAAAATTTCATCATTCTATGATGTCGGGAAATTAGTTAACCTTGCAAGATTTGAGAACACCACGAACCATTGTGAACCAAAGAAAAGAATGTAAAAAATAGTCTTAAACCTCATACCTCTAATCAATAGTAAAAAAGAGTAACCACGCTGAAATCGAACCCGAGACTTCCACGCGGGAGTCCAATATGGAAACCAAATGATCGTGCTATTCGCTAAAATTAATCTGCTAGGTGACCAGTTTATGTCAATCTTTGCTTGCTTCTGTTTCTTGACTCATGATGACCTACTTCTAATCGGCACATCTCGTTCAAAAGTAGGATTCTTGGCACATAATACCATGTCCGGCTAGCTCAGTCGGTAGAACATAAGACTCTTAATCTCAGGGTCGTGGGTTCGAACACCACGCTGGGCGATTTCTACTTTTGAAGTATAGAACAGCGTCCCGCAAACTGTAGTCCTCGAGGCCTGTCTTTGGACAGGCGCAGAGTGGTCCCTTGAACCTACCAACTAATAAAACTGGTCCGCACTTGAAAATAGTTTGCGGAATGCTGCTATAGAATACTGTTACCCCGCCTTGTCACAAGTTAATGACACACGAACTTCTTTCATTGGTATATTAGTTTGCATTATCTTAGATTTACAGCGTAGTTGCAGCTTCAGTTTGTTGCCTGTTATCAGA
>JAGDQP010066924.1:0-11218 GCA_022664845.1 Lepisma saccharinum | reverse complement strand
ACAAAATTCTACATATCAATAAAAAATCTAGACAAGTTTCATTGTTCAATGGAAAGCAAAGAAAAAGAGATATATTTAAAAAAAAAGTCTTTCAAAAATTAGAACCGAGTATAAAACTGTCGTTTCATAGAAAATCAAACATTGTACTCTGTATTTTTTAAGCGTAGTTTAGGAACAGTAAACGATAACTGAGTTTTGAACGACAATGATTTTTTTTAATGATAAAATCCCAAAACTAGGGTTTACAATAAAATTTTAGGTTACGTTGTTTTACGAAAGAGAAAAAATGTTGAAGCTAACAAACCACCTTTTTTTTTATGGTACTTGTGTACTTAGTATGAAACGAATAGAGAGTATGTAGTTGTTCGAAACAAATATCGTGCATTCTTGACATGAACTTATATCAACCCCGAATTCCCAATTTAGAAACACGCACACATTTAACATTAAGGCATTTTCATCAATACCAATTAATTAATATTACCCTGCAGCTAAATAACTGCAGTGAATTCCTAAGAAATGAAAATACATAATTTCAGGAACGTCTGCTTAAATAGTTTTATTTAAATGATTTTTGGATTGGTATTATTTATTCCGCTCACGGCATACAAGGATGCAAATAAGAGCATCTACAGATTATTTGCAGTCTCTGTGAAATTCTGCATAATTCCACAGACACACTTTACCCACTCTCATTTCGCTCTCTCTCTCTCTCTCTCTCTCAAAGTTAGTTATATCTTAGTTTTGGGTTGGAGTCACTCAAGCAAATACTGTGGTACTCTTACATTTTATGGTATCGTATGTTACGAGGAATCAGGCACTCTAAATTGTCTTTTAATTATTAAAACATCGACCTAACTAGCAGATAAATACAAGGTAAACTACCAGACGAGCAATTCCAGGAACATGTCAACACCAGTAATAAAAAGTTAAATATACTGTGATTAAAAAAAAAATAAAAAATAATGCAGTTGGTTCTTGGAACGTATAGATTGTACGTTTATATAAAGAATTTTTTTTCTAAAAAAATCTTTAGTACACTGGAGCAATGAGCTGTTCTTGCATTAAAAATAATCACACAAAATGATTGAGATATATATATATATATTCTATACTAACATAAGCTAATGATTGGTTTATTTATAATATTGCTTGTGGCCTGGCAAGCGCTATAAAAATCGACTGCATGATTATGACAATTTGTGACGCTCCTCATATAAAAAACTACTTACTTTACCCTGCAGAATATTTGCTGAAAATAAATTGCTTTTGTATGGTGCATTAGAGTAAAATGGCGAACAAAAAGCTTTATGAAACTTTTTCTAACTACTATAAACTTTATTTAAATGATTAAGGTAGTGTGATCACTTGATGACGCTTTCAGAATACGTTAAGTGTATGACTCTGAACCCCAGTAGCATACATACGTGTTTTAAATGTTGATTTTAGGTTTATTTTGATGATTAACCGTTATCAGGTTTTTAAAAAATAAGTTTATTTTTTAAATCATATCTCAGCAAAGACGTCATTACGTTGATAAGACGTAGATACAACGTGTATTCAATATGTTATTTTCAACTATGGTATAATAGATTTTGTTTATTCCATTTCTTACTAATGTTATGTCAAAAAAATATAATTAAAAACTAATTGAAAGACACAAACTAGGTTTGGTCTTCTCATGTGCACGTTGAAAACAGATTGAATATTATACCATATTTCAACGAAGTTAGAATTTCGTTGATACGACGTTAATGTGACGTACTTTCAACTGTCATTCATACTATGCCCTAGATTTCGCTTCACTAATATAATTGCTTAAACATTATAATTAAAAAGCAAATACCTGTACAATGAAAATAACTATATTTTTCATGTTTTCAGTTGTATGTTGAAAACATGTTGAATTTTAAACCATATTTCAACGAACATTCAATTTCAAGGATACAGTAAAAGAGTAGTGGCCTCTTCAGGTGGATTCTTGGATGCGTCGAGCTACCAACGAGAAGTGCAGAACGTTCGTGTGTTCGAACTCCACAGCAGCCGCTCGGATTATTATTTACTGTTGGAAAAATTAACACCGTGTATTGTGATAAAAACAACGGATCAAATGAAACTTAATGTGTGTATACCAATAGACAGCTTTCATGCTATGTATTGGCCACTTAAGCCCATTTCTTCTCAACCATTATTCAAAGTGGAATAAACCGTTGAACAGGCGGACATTTCGGTACATTTACAACGTTAACATAACGTTTCGGTATTAACGTTTAATCCACGTAGTTTCAACGTTTGTGTGCTACTGGGGAAATATACTACGAAAAGTATGCAGCACAATCGTTGGTGAAAAGGAATTTTATTTCATGTGGTGCGTTAGAGTCGAATACTGAACAAAAATGTATTATTTTTTCTAATCACAATAAATAATATATAAATCATAAACGAGTAGCACCACGCGTAACAAACTGACGTTCAGAATAATTATGTTTTCCAACTGTAAGCCGTAAAACATCTCTGACAAGTTAAAAAATGCGAACTAAGCATAGTTATATGATACAAGAGATATTGGGGATCACGTTAACGATCAAATAATACGTTTACATTAAAAATATTATATATTATTTCATGTTAAAGTTATCGCCATATACAGACATTTTTCCAACCACATATTCATTTTCATGTTCATTTCTCAAACTCTGAAAGTACAAAGAACTTTAATATATCACTTAACAGTGCTAAGTTTTATTGAAAAAAATAATACCAGGTTAAATAAATATAAAAAGGTTAGAGGAAGAAAAACACAGTTTAGTAGTAGGGAGTGGAATTTTGATATGAAAAATGTTATCGATTCACTTCACTGTAAAACCATGTGACCCTGATTTAGATATAATGTGGAACTGATCTCAAGGTTCTCAGTTATCACTTTCAAGTTAGTGAAACTTATAATTATGTGTCTATATAGTAGCGAAAAGATAAAAAAAAACAAGTACAAAGTTATAACAAGCATTTTATTGATTATTCAGATTTGGATTGTTTCGTATTTTATTAACGAGGTCTTTCGAGTTAATAAAATTATTAAATTGATTCCATTTGTTGAAAATGTTACTTGCTAAATATATTCGTTCATTTTTTTTTTCACTTCATATGTTTTTAACAAATCATTATGTAAATTTACAAACATATTTTCTAAATATATTTACAAAACGCATAACTTTGTAATATCTTATGCAAAATTGTCTTAAGCTAAACAATCTTGCAGTAATAATTCAGAGATTCAATCATTTCCCAACGCTTTTTGATAATCTGGTTGCCATTTATACACTTTCCCGGATCGTTCAAATAACAAAAATTAGGTTAGAGTAGATTTCGTTAGGATATCTAATCGTAAAGTAGTCCTTGATAAGTTTTAATGATTAAATTCACTCAAATCATTATTCATTGTTTCAACAAGTGTGATTCCTAATCCGGGTGAGTAGAAACTACTCATATCATTTCGTGAATTTATTTACGCTTTGCATTATATAACACCTCGAGAAACCGCTATGTGACATTTTGGTCAAAACTGAGATATACAGTGCAAAAGGACCAGATGACCATTGGGAATCCTTTCTTTAAATTTTACCCTTGAATACCCAGTAGTTTCGCTGTTGTTGTAAAAAAAAAAAAAAAAGCATCAGAATTGATTTTTTTAATCCACTCCGTGAAAAAGCATCACACAAAGCATTTTTATAAACATTACAAGACAACTTCTATGTGAAGTGTGCAACACATCATTAAATATCATTAAATAAATTGTGCGGTTTTCGAATGCATTGAACATCCTTCATGTTTTTCGTTTCTACTGGAAAGTTTTTTTTTTAACATGGCGGTTTTTCGAGGCGCAACGGGAAAGAGTACTTTTAATACATATTCTTGCAGTTTTTCGCTAATGTTTTGCAAAGATAGTATACGTGTTTTTTTTAGTATACAACTAGGAATCATGTACCAGTTAATTGTGTTTTAGCCTTTGTCCAAACTAGATTATCTTTCTCTCGAAAATCCTAGTAAATAAATACAGTTAATGCCTATACGAAAAGATAAACTGTCAAAGAGATCTTACGGTTGACTTTTCTAGAACATTCTAGCCCAAATTCATGTATCACATAGGGATTTTACCAGGATTTTCAGTTGTTTTTTTAGTGGGGGTTCTAAGTAGTTTCCCAAAGTTTCTATCAATTCTTAACAGTAAATAAATTGAAAATTGGGGTGTGTGCTCGACGATTGGAGGGGTGTCATCATTGAATGGGTAGGGGATCTGGCAAGCCCAATTTCAAGTGGTGTCGCCATATTTAAAAGACTCACTTTCCTTGGGCGGCATGAATGATGGTGATATGACTAGTGAACATGTATGCATCTTTATTAACCTAATTATATTTAAGTAGCGCAGTTTTGATCTCCTCCCATAAAATTTCAATCCCTCTCTCCTCTGTTCCATACAGAGGTGTAACTACATTTTATGCCCGCCCCGCAAGAGAATATCCAAGGCCGGAGTAGTGTCTAAACATAGAATGTCCTTTTAAGGCGGAACCATTCTTGCCCAGGCGCATTACTCCTTTAAAAAATAAATATTACTTCCAAGCAGGTGCTTTCAGGTGACCATTTGGTGTACTGGTAGGATGTAGAAAAGCTAATCCAGAGGGCCCAGAATCGAATCCTGGTGTGGTTTTGTTTATATTATTTTCTTTAGGAAAAATCACTTATATATAGGCTATATATACAATAAATCACAGTAATATTCAATCCACTAGTGAATGAGGCCTCTCCCCGAATGGAGGATTTGGTCTACTGCTCCCACGCTGACCAGACGGGTTGGGATATATATATATATATATAAAGTCAGGTACGGTGTTTTTTTTTATTAAACACTTGATTAACTCGTGTTTTTTTTTTTCAAGCTTTCGAAAATTGGATTTTCTGTGTTTAGACGCTAGTCAAGGCCGGAGGTCGATTTGATCCATTGCGAGGCTAGGGTGAAGGGCCTCCTTGGAAGGGGTTTGGGGCCATAGTAGTTACGCCCGTGGTTGCATATCTTCTTCAGCAGGTAAAAGTGCACATATTTATTTTTCAACATATTCTATCAGAAGTGCCATGTCACATTTAGGATATCCATTTCTTTATTTGGACACTTCCCTTATCAATAAATAGTGTAGAGACAGAGAGAAACAGGGTTTAAAAAATATGCAAAATTGGCGCGCCATGGCCATCAATCATTAGATTTGGCCACCTGCAGTCACACCTGGTAGCCAATTTTGGCCACCAGTTCTTTGCTCTAAATTCTCAACTTTACCGGTATCAACACAGTGAGTGCCGCCGTTCACCACTGTCCTGCATTTGCAATCTTGACACCGCAAGTGCATTATTTTCTACGCATTTTCGTCAGTCTCTCGTTCAATTTTGAAAAATTTCCCGATCTTTGTAAAAGAAAATCCCTCTTGCTAAGTTTACTTTCAAATTTACTGACAAATAAAATCATAAAAAGTGCCAAAAAAAAAGATTCAACAAATGTTCCCGATTTTTTCCCCCTCTTTTATCCTTTATGTGGCTCAGAATTTCCCCTTTCTGGGAATTTTCTCAGCCTGACAACACTGCATTCATAAGTAGCTGCACCAAGCTGTAGAGTAAATTAAATTTTGAATTGCATTTCGTCGACAATTCCATTGTACCTACATAACAGCTAATATTTAGCTTTAACGTGTTTCGTCATATTTGATTCTTTTATTCATAATTTAAATTATGCAAGAACATTACTTATCAAGACACTAGATGGACAACTGAGTTACTGAACAAAAATAGTAAAGCATCGGTCTTATAACTAATTCTTTTAGAGTACTTTTTCTTTCTTTGATTCCACGCAACTAAGTATTTGTTTCTAAAACTTATTTTGTAACAGTCTATGATTTTACTAATGTGTTATTTAGAATTAGATCGCGAATATTGCTGTAATTTTATTGAAATATCTACATATTAAGTACATTGGAGTATGAGTTTTAGTAAATATCAATATTAGTTTTATATGGTATGTACAGTGGCGTATCCGAAAACCGAAATTATTCGAAAATAAAATAATAAACATTTTATAAAGATATGCTTTTCTTAAATAATTCATACTAAAAAGTAAAAAAAAAAAAAATAATAATAATTTTGTTTATACATGTCTAAAAGAAGATCATGGGGAGCGCCAATTCAAGAATTTATAAAGTGACTGTATATATAAGAGCACGTAGTTTTTTCTTAGTTATGCATGAACAAATTTATTTTTTACTTTTAGTATTAATTGTTTAAGAAAAATATGTCTTTAAAATTTTTTAAAATTATTTTTTAACATATAAATACTGCACTAGAATTGACAATGATGTCTCATTTCCTCATAATTTGATATTCCAAAGGTTAACAATTTTACAATCTATCTCCCATTTAATTAAAAATAATATCATTCTAGTAGATATGACTTTTCCTAATCCTAATCTCTCGTTATTTTTGCGGTCCTAAGCATCATGTAGGTCCTCTTTAAATGTATGCTATGGAAAAATACATTCTTCAAAACTTGTTATTTTGAATATCTACATGTCATTTTAAAAACAGTAAAATTATCTTTCTTACGGATATCCATATCAAAGAAACCACAAGGCAAGGAATATTAAAACCGTGAGATACTACAACCTCGTTGCATATAAAACCAGTGACAGTCCATTTATATGCGAAGTGTCTATTATATTATAAAATCCATATATTTTAAATAAGATTTATCAGGACTCATATACTCTTACGCATGGCTCAAACATGAATAAAAGACTAGACGAGGAGTGATCAGCGCAGCAGGCTACTCTCATTAGAAGGGGTAGACAGTGTCGAGTCGCTAGTAACGCCATCTGAGGATATACGCACATACTACGTACGGTAAGATACTTCGTTACGTGATAAAACAATAAAGCAAGCTCGAAGAATAAACCTCCTCTTCTATCAATATGTCCCAACAATTACAAGAATACACTAAGCTTGTCCTGTAAAGAGATGGGGAAAGTCCATAATAACTAAGGACCAGATCACAATCTTTTGTAAAACTTTGATAAACTTTATTTTTATATGGGCCAGTCTAGTAACTTTGGACTTCGGCCCGTCACGATTCGCCCTTGAGCCTTTAAAATCCACACCCATGCCCCTGCCGGGACTCGTTCGCCTACCGCCGTAGACCGCACGGCACGGCTACCCACAATCCTTTGTGTGCTGAGCGTGGTTAGGATACGTTCGATGAAAGATGAGGAAAAAGCTGGCATATATGAACAACAAACACGTTTTGTATTAGCCCTTTTAAAAGGATAATCTAAAGCAACGATTTCCAACAAAAGATGGCAGCACTACCTCCATATATGTCCAATGTATTTTCACTGTAACACAAAATTTCCTTGCTGCTCCTACAAATTCGAGCCTAGAGAGTTCAAACTTTCAGGGAAGTAAGTTCATAACCAATTCAAGAGCATGATCGATGGCGATTTTTAATTTTCTTTCTTGTTCATTGTTGAAAGATTTTCATTTTTATAGGTTTCGATATTCACAACAACAATGAAGCGATTTCAGCAATGAAGGAAAACGAAAATAAAAATCGGCATCGATCGTGCTCTTGATTTGGTTATGAATTTTCTTCCCTGAAAGTTTGAACTCTCCAGGCTTGAATTTATAGGAGCAGAAAGGAAATTTCGTGCAACGATAATAATACATTAGACATTTGTGGAGATAGTGCTGCTATCTTTTGTTGAAGATCCTTGCATTAGATTATCCTTAATATAAATTCAAGACTATCAAGGAAAACTGAAAGATCTCTGGTTAATAAGATTAAAATAATTACAATTTCATTTCCTATAATTTATATTTATTTTCGTGACCAGGAACGAAGGCGTGTGGACAAGTTTATTTTGCTGCCATCTGTTGATTTTTTTTAAATGTAGTTTACTGATAGAAGAAGCTTTACAGTACTGTCCACAGATGTCACCACCATGAAACAAGCAATGACAGCTCGTACTATTTAGAAGTATTTAGAATCTCTTCTTTATGGTCTTAACACTAGTGGTTTAAGGTTAGTGTAAAACATCTCTAACGATAGATGGCAGTACTACCTCCGTATGTCTCTAATGTACGAAATTGCAGTCTTTCTCCTACAAATTCAAGCCAAGAGAGCTTACTTTTAAAGAAGAAAGTTCGTTACCATTCCAAGAACTCTATCCGTGCCGATCTTTTATTAACTCTTTTGTTCATTGTTGAAATCGCTTGATTGTTGCAAACCTATAATAATGAAACTCTTTCAATAATGAACAAAAACGAAAAGGAAACATCGACACAGATAAAACTCTTGAACCGGCTATGAAGTTACTTTTCTGAAAA
Source organism: Lepisma saccharinum (assembly GCA_022664845.1). Classification (NCBI taxonomy): domain Eukaryota; kingdom Metazoa; phylum Arthropoda; class Insecta; order Zygentoma; family Lepismatidae; genus Lepisma; species Lepisma saccharinum. The sequence continues at coordinate 2,803 of JAGDQP010066924.1, read as the reverse complement.
TTTGAACTCTCTAGACTTGAACCTTTACAAAGCAGCATTGCAAGAAAGAATGTAGAGTAAAAAAAAACAACAACAATACAACACAGTCTTCCACCTCTCTACGACTGAGGATTATCCCTGCCTTACAGTAATCCACTTTTATCCAGTATTAGTAGATCTTTTACAAGTTATACCGGTTTCATCTTGCAGACTATTGATGCAAAATGCCGGTTTATGCTCAATACATATTTAAAGGGCCCTGATATGAAACACGATCAGGTAAAGGGGTGGAGACTCAAAAAAAAAAGTTCTGCAATTTAAAAAAAATAGGCTTATAGAAGTCGACGTCTGGGAACAAGTACTCGAAATAGATTCCTCGCTCAGAATACTCGGAATTGCCAGACTGAAAATGTATCACGTGTAATTTAACGAGAAAATAGGCTTTGAACTTGGTATACTATAAGCCTTTTAGGTGGTAAATATTGCACAAAGAGAACCCCCAAGTGTTTGTGTCTGCATATCTATTTATGTGTGTTTGTGTATGTAAGAGAGGAAAATTGAAAAAGAATCGCTTTTATCAGTTAATTGTCAATGCTTAGATCTATACATAATTCATGAACCAAAACAGAAGAAAGAAAAAACACCAAATGGGTTATATTTTCACACTTAAGCGAAATTACCTTTGAAAGCAACCCTATTTCAATGCATTGCGGTGCATTTTTTTTAATTCCGAGACTTGACACAAGCAAAGCAAACGAACAGAATAATTGATGCAAATTGCGTATTGTGTGTTGTGTGTGATTTTGAGTCCATTTGTGTACAATTTCAAACACGAATGGACGTTTGCATACCATATGTGAAGAATGGTTTTGCAAGCTCCTGCAATGCGCATTATGTATTATATATTAGGTGTTATTGATTAAATCATACCTTTTTCAAATTCGTAACCAAACTTCCCCGTGAACTATTGGTAAAGACTATTTTTCTATGGATCAATGCTAAGCACGCCAGACATATTAATTTTCTTCTTGTTCCATCAGGAAAATGTACCGGAATCGTACCTAGAATACAATTCTTGGTCGCTATTTTATCCGGAAGAAACACTTACTAAAGGGACGTTATCCTCTCAAACCTGGGACAGGCTAAGGCCGTATTTGTTACTGAAACCTGTAAATACAGGGTAAATCAAAACGTTGTTTCCGATTTCAATGGCGTGCTATGGAAACTGTAAACTCTCTACAGACCTTCCCAGGGTCTCTCTCCTAAATCCGCCCATGATTATTACGAAGGCAGAAGGCCTTCTGCTGTATTGTGACTGAAATGCCACATTATTTGCTGTCTGATTTCTGTTGATATTTATTTTGGTTTACGCGAACACAGTAGATTATCCAGGTCCTTTGGTGGGCTACACAGCAACAACAATATGGTTACCGTTACCCAATGCAAGACAACAGAATGTTTGGTTTTCAACATTACGTAGAGAACCCCTATTTCAATTATAAGACCTGAAAGTACATCCATATAAAGATTCAAACTTGACTATACTAAAATATTTAAGCATTTCAACTGAGGTAGCATTCCAACTACAATCCATAACAGAAAAGATAAATAAAAATAATCTGCCAATTAAACTGTCAGTGGGAATTTAGAGTTCGAGTATTTTAATTTACTAAAGTTTGAATCTCTAAAGGGATGTATCGAGTCGCCGTAGCTCAAAGGTAGAGCGTTGGCGTAGCATTCAGGAGGTCGTACTCGTAGATCGTCCCAGCAGCCGAACATCCTGATTGATGTTTTTCCAGGAGTTTTCCTCAGTCACACCAGGCAAATCCCGGGATGGCACCTTCAACATAGGCCCTAGCCGACACTTTGTCGAATCCTTTCCCCTCCCCTATCTCGGCCTGAGCCTTAGATGCCTAAAGCCCATAAATAAAATTCAAATTCTAAAGAAATGTACTAGAATTAGTTCCAGACCATAAATTTCAAAATTGCAATAGGGCTTCTCCATGCAATGTTCGTTGGAAACCAAACATTTGGTTATCCCGCATTGAGTAACGGTAATCAAATTGTGTTTTCTGTGTAAAGCGATAAGTAGACGGACCTTGTTTACAATTATGACACAACGACATGTAGGCAATAAAAAAGGGGTTTCTCATGGATCGAAAGTGTTCGCGAACATTATTATGATCTGTGGTTCAGATGTGAGAACATTATATCCCTTAAGGTAAACCAACGATCTCCAACAAAAGATGGCAGCACCATCTCCGTATATGTCCAATGTGTTTTCATCGCTCCACGAAATTTCAATGCTGCTACTACAAATTCAAAGCTAGAGAGTTCTAACTTTAAGGGAATAAAGTTCATAACCAATTCAAGAGTTCGATCAATACCGATTTTTTATTTTCATTTTTGTCCATTGTCGAAATCGCTTGATTGTTCTGAATATCAAAACCTATAACAATGAATAAAAATCGGCATTGATCGAGCTCTTGAATTGGTTATGAACTTTCTTCCCTGAAAGTTTGAACTCTTAGGCTTGAATTTGTAGGAGCAACATTGAAATTTCGTGCAACGATAAAAATACAATAGACATATACGGAGATAATGTTGCCATCTTTTGTTGGAGATCATTGCTTTGCGTGCAACTTAAATCCTAACTGGACACAAAGTGTTTTTTTGCGGAACTGGGATTCAAGTTCTAGAGAGCTGTTTGAATTAAATCTCTATTGTTTCAGGACTAAAGTAATAGTCGTTTAATTCCGTTAATTGGTGCTAAACAATAAGACTAGTTTGCCAAGTTATTACTTAATCAGAAATGCCTAAATCA
>JAGDQP010066923.1:0-11218 GCA_022664845.1 Lepisma saccharinum | reverse complement strand
CGAGTCTACGTACTGTGAAAGCCATATGGGAAAGTTACGGTGCACTAACAACACATTTTAGTACTGCAAAGAATGACATGACAAGAGAATCAAAAGAAAGGGCAAAATACCAAGGTTTTTCCAATATCTTTATCTCAAAAGAATTTATATTGAATTTGGGAATGATGCATGATGCACTGACAGAATTGAGTGACTTGTCACTGCAGTTGAAAAAGACAAGCATGACTTAACCTGATGCTGACGATGCTATTAGAAGAACTGTCAAAGTCAATGTTCAGTTTATCACGAGATTTTTCTGAAGAAACAATTAAGGCTTCTGAAATCTATTTACGAATATTGATATGCACAATAATTCAGAAGTAGTGTCAATAGATCGAGACCAGTTCATTAGGAGTCTAGTGGATCATCTGCTCAACAGACTTCTAGAAAATGAAACTCGTGCATTTCGTGAAAGCCTTACTTCTGCACGTGAGAACCAAATGATGAATATCATTTCAGATTTGAAATTCTCTACAAGAAATCTGACCCTCCGAAGTGGAAATCAGGTACAAAAAAAAACTTTTTTGTGAGTATATTGATTGATACCAGCAATGCTCTGAGGAATTATTAACACTATTCCAATATCAACTTCTGAATGCGAGAGACCATTTAATGTAATGAATGAAATAATAACCGACAAAAAAGAAATTCATTACTTATGTACACTGTAAAAACTACTTCTGAATAAGGAATACAAAATTCCAATTTTGTACTCTAAATTTTTTAGAGGTAGTGGCGAAGCCAGGGTTGGGTTTAGACGGGCGCTTCTTTGCTTCCCAGCTCTTGGGAGGGAACAATTAATAGAAACAAAAACAAAGGTAAAATATGAATCTCTGTGTCCGTCACTGTCTCTCAAAAAAGATAGTATAACGTACTCCTAATTTTTGATAATCAGTGACGGGCACAATGATTCATATTTTCCCATCGTCTTTGTTTCTATAAATCTGTTCCCTCCCAAGAACTGGAAGGCAAAGAACCACCCCCTCTGGGTTAGCCACTGCCTCTCAAAAATTAGAACACAAAATTGTAATTTTGTACTCCCAATTCAGAGGTACAGTTTTTACAGTGTACTTCTTGAACGATCCAGTGCAGTTATCTTCATCAGTAATGTTGGGTCTCCATGGAAGGAATCAAACCTAGTTCCTTATGTGAAGTCATGGCTGAGGGCAGGCAGGCGATCAGCGAACGAGACGGCATGCCGCAGCCGGAATCGAACGGACCGCTAATGGCAAAATAATGTACGTTTCTAAGCTTTTAATTGGATTTTCATTAGTATTGTCAAAGGAAATTATGTTTTCTCTTAAATAACTTTCGCGAGTTGCAGTAATGTTAATATATTTGAGAAAATTGTGTCCCTCCTGCTTTGCGTCAGCCTTCTTAAGACATTTATTATGCTAGCATAACAATGCTCGTGTATACAAGTGATGCGTGTATACATTGAGTACAGGGATGTTTTTTCGAAAAGAATGTACAGAAACTGAATTTAGCTTATAAGGCTACAACTTCACTAAATTCTCGCTGGTTTTAAGGTTACACCCACACTTACCATTTAGGATTTTGCATTGCCAATTGATGAAGGATATCAATACGAACCCTGGGCGTAGCCGTAGCTGTTAATGCTATCGTTGGCACATTAGGATACTTCTGACGAAGCACACACAACTTTTTGTAGTCAGGTCTGAAAAGAGAACAAGAAAGTAGATGGGAGTCCCAAATATCTCTCATTAAATTAACAATTTTGCAACTTAAGATATGTAGCCCCCACATACAGAAAAAGCACATCAAGTGTGGCTGCTCTTCTTTGGTGGCCATGTTTACTTTGTGACAAAAACACAAGAAGTGACAGATCAAGCTTGTAGTGCTCAGTGACCTCAGAGTGTGCGAGTTCGCTTTCTCCTGTGTGTGTGGTCACGGGTTCAATTCCCGCCGGGGTCCATTGAACAGAGTGGTTCGGAGCCCACTTTACAAAAAAAACTGTAGGTCCGATCCTTAGAAGCTCACCAGTTCGTTTCCGACGTTAATAACTCCGAATTCATTCAATCAATCAAATCTTTAGCAATGAGACCACAATATTCACATGCATCAACATGTGCGTAGAAAATTTAGTATAGCCAACTGCCGTTTTCTTAAAACTGCTTAAACAGGGTTCCTACAGGTTTTGAGCAAAAAAAAAAAAAATCCCTGACTCTCCATAGAAATTTCCTGACTAAAGGAAATTTCTATAGAATCGGTCTCCTCTCCCTACTGCCGACCGTTCCTCACCAACGTGGTAATTTTCCTTTGATATGATGATTGATTACTACTGTTAATATTCATTACTATTCCATATTAATTACATTTTGATTAAAATAAGGACGGCAACAAATATCACAATACCACAACTATGCAAGAAATAATTAATGTTTAAACACATTGTGATAATCGTGTTTAGCATTTTGACAGTTTTAACCAGCACAACTGTTTTCAATACAGTGAAGCTTTTTTCTTCATCAGCTCTTTAATTTGTCCATCAATTACACACATTCTCTTGACGTATACGTCGTCTTCTAAATCCTTCAGCCTTGCATCCAATGTTCTCGTTCATTCTTCTCTACCTTACCCTGGTCCAAATATTCTTGATAGCGTCTCCGTGCATTTCAAACATAACACAGCATCTGCCTTGAGATCTCGACATTCTGGACTCCACCTGCTTCTAAGATATTATCGTACACTTGACGCTGTGCCACAATTGTTTTCTCCAGCATGTTCTCCACTAAAAAAGACTTATTTATTGAAAAAAAAAACACCTTCGACAGTTGCGTTGCCGTGAGAGAAAATCATGCAGATCTTTACAACATGCCACAAATGTTTGAAATCCTCCTTGTCCATGCGAAAGTTCCTGAAGGAAATATCCAGTCCTTCTTCACCGCAAGACTGAAAGATTTCCTCAAGCTTCTTTACTCTCGGATTACAGAATAAGGAGTACTATTTCCTGGCATTTTCAGCTACTACATCATCAAGGATGTTGGCATTGTGCAGCACTTGGAGGAGTAGGGAAAATCTCTTTTGTCCAGTCACAGGGGATCTCTAGATAACGTCAGGACTCAAAGGCGACAAAACTCTTATGACCTGATGCTTTAGAGGACTTCTTTCTTGCAGTTTTCGTATCACTGAGCATAACACAGTACGACACTCGTGCAGAAATTCAAGTTTCTCCTCCTTCACTGTCAAGGCCTGCAAAAAACGATTTGCTGCAAATCCTATATCAATATTCTTGCTTGTTATCAGGTTGTCCAATTTGCTGATATCAATACAATGGAATGATGTGCCCTCACTTTTTATTACATCTGATTTCACACAGCGGATCATAAGATCTCTCAGAACCTGATGAATACCGTCAAGAAGATAAGAAGCCATTGGCTTTGGAGTTTGGAACTTTTGGAGAAAAGGCTGGCATTTTTCGGAAAGCAGCTTACACTTTACAAATGGATCACTGACAGCCTTTTTCAATGATGTAACTGTTTTCGATTTTGGTAACTTTGGTAATTTGCAGTTCTCTTTTCCACATTTCCTAGCCACCTCACACCACAAAATTTTAGTGGAAACAAAGAACACCCTGTCACTTCAACGAATAATCTTCTACGGGCAGCTGGTGAGACATCTATCTTCCTTATTTTTTATGAATATACACGTGTATACTACAAGACTAAATAAAAGAAAGAAATAGACAAGAAAGAGTAGAACAAACACAGAAGGGCTCTAAATCCCACCTGGAGAGCTTAAGCACCCACCAACCACCCGCTGTGCTCAACAGGTTCGAATCTTCACACACACAAAAACACAAAATATTCATCGCATGTGAACGCTGGTATCAACTGAGAATCCAAATATGAAAATATAAATTTTTTCTAAAGAAAATTCCTTACCAGATGAACTTATATGATTTAAAAGAAAATTCTACAGCAATAAAGAATTTTGCAAAATTCTACATTTTTCCACTTTTTTTTTTTTTTTTTTCAAAACAGCTGCTCAATTTCCCTGACTATTCCATGACCGAGGACCCATTTCCCTGACAACCCAAAAATTCCCTGATTTCCCCTAACTTTCCAGGTTGTAGGAACCCTGTTAAACCACCTCTGTGAAGTTGCTCAATTACAACGGAGCAAAACAACAATTACGTATACAAAAGTTTATTTGGAAATTATGATAATTATTGTTCCAAACAGAACTTAGAACTGACCGCGCTGATAAACTGGTTTAAGAAACTTAGCACATTTCATGAGTCAGATCGTCCTGAATTTGCATCCCAGCTGGCGCGTGGAAGTTTCTGAAATTTTAAGCTTTCCATGTATTGAATTAGAATAGGCGGAAGTCATTACGTACTAAAACAGCTCCTAACTACAAAGTTATATTTTTTAGGATACAGCTATTGTGTGTAAATTATGAAATTTATTAAAGAATAAAACCTACAAAAACCATAGTACTCATTTATAAGTCCTCTAATGGCATTATTTAGAAGAAAAACTAACTAAAACCAACCTGAAATCATGTCCCCATGTCGACACACAATGAGCTTCATCAATCACAAAACGTGCTAACTTTTCCCTGTTGTATAAACTCTGCAAAGTTTCCGTAAACTTCGTGCTAGCACTAATCTTCTCTGGAGTCACGTACAGTAGTCTCAAGCCTATAGAAAATTAATTTACAAAAAATTAATTTTAAACACATTATAAATATAGTCTTTACACAAAGTCAATAAAGCATTAACTGAATTAAAACTTTCAGTAATGATTATTATTTGTACTTACTAACAACTTTTTTACTTCAAATCAATCACGAAATTTTATTCAATAAAGTGCAAAACTTAACTTCGCTTTTCACTATTCTAAATAATCGCTCAATAATTATGCGTAAGAAGAATAATTATTATCTATATAAACTATTTATAAATCAATTTGCTATTATGATATCAACAACTTATTTAATTTCGAACACTACACAAGTTATTTAAAATTAATACGATTCCATAAAGGAATAACACTGCTTTTATCTTACGAAGAAATGAAAATTATGAATTCTGCCAAATAGTCTATGTAGAGGAAACTAATGTCTTTTATCATAGTACCAAATTCATCAAACAGCAAAAGGAAAAGAAAACAATCCTGGACATAAAATCTTTCTTCAGGATGTCAATCGAAATTACAAGAACAAAATTCATGACCTTTTTTAATGAAATTCTTGGATCCAACAGATTTGTACGGTGCACAGATATATAAAGTACAAAACAGGGACGTATTTAGAGGGTGGATCAGGACACCCACCCACTTCTCATCAAATGCTGAGTTTTCAGCAGAATTAGTATAACTTTAAGCGTATTTCGTGCTCACACACACCTTGGACTCCCCCGAATGCCTATGAACCCCTCCCAAAACCAACTTCTGGATACGTGCCTGGCTATAAACAAAAATAGAGGGCAGAAAGGAACAAGTACTTAAATTTTACAGGGAGATAAAACACTATTTAATTTGCTGGGCAAAGATTCTTTTAAAGATAAAGAGAAGCTACAATAAAAAAAAAGAGAAGAAACTTTGTAAAATGCATGTATTCGTGGCCTCTCTTCAATAAATGAAGCGTCGCAGCACGAACAACAATATGGTGGAGTTCTAAATTACCAAAATAATGGAAATGTATTCTTTTAATATTAAACGATTCAATCACGTATTCCACTCAAGGTAAACCCAGACAACATAGAACCTTCTACTGATTACAATATCTTCTAAGTTTAGTTTTCGTTCGATTTATAAAAATGTTATTTTCATATGCACTTTCTACGAAAGAACAACAACTACTAATACTACTACCACCACATCATCACCATCATTATCATCTTGTTGTAGTAGTAGTAGTATGAGGAGGCAGGAAGAAATGAAAGTAGGAATGTAAAATGTATTAGATATTTTTGCATGTATACGGTAAAACTTACATAGGTAAGAGTTTAGTATTTACGTTCACTCCTTAACCAATAAGCGCACACTAACACAGTAATAATCACTTATCATTTAATTAAAATTAACTCATATATTTCGAGATTTCGATGATTAAAAGGAAGGACATATGGTTGAACAGACAGTAAAATAATAGTTCCAAGACGGTTGACTTTTATATCAGAAAGAAAAGACCAAACAAACACACAGTGCACAAGTGCTACTGCATAGAGGAATTTTGTGTTGAAAAGCGAGTAGTATTTAAGGTTAAATCCAAGTGGGGTTTCCCGCCTGTTTCGTTTTACGTCAATTATTCAAATTTCAGAAGAGGAAAACAGAAATTGACTTTCACAGAACAACGTTTCGTTTCGTTCTTCAATAATAAGTACAATTACTTTTAATTAAATGCTAGTAGTAACTGCAGGATTATGTGCAGACAATATTGGGACATTATTCTGTCCCAAAAGTGTCTGCACACAATCCTGAGTTTACTATTAACAATTTGTTAAAACTAATTGTACTCATTATTGAAGGACGAAACGATCCTTGGTCTGTGAAAGTTAATTTCTGTTTTCCTCTACTGAAATTTGAATCATGGACGTAAAACGAAAAAGGCGGGAAACCCCACTTGGATTGAGCCTTAATGCCAATCAGAAAATGTAATAGTGAGGAAAAAATATGGAATCCGAGAAAATGGAAAAATAATATTTTAGAATACAGTATACTGTCCTCTTCTCTTTGGTGTATTTACTCCAATTAATTCCCCAAGTTTCAATACTCTAAATGTTATGCTCACACATGTAGTCCTTTAAAAACTGCACCATCAATAGGAGTTTAGAAAATGGTAAGGATAGCAATAAGAAAGTACTGCTACTGGAATAAGGAGACAAGTTTTCCTATACTTGACGAGAAACGAGACAGAACTACTCATATTAGGCTATTATTCTGCTTAACTGTTGTCATACTACTGTACTGAATTCGATCGATTACTATAAAAGTACATCTATTAAGTTTTTTTTTTTTTTAGCTTGATCTTCCTAATCGATCATAATTGCCAATGATCGTCACTGTTCCAGATATTTCCGGATCTGGACTTGCTTTCTACTTACAAATTTTCTTTAATCGGTTTTAATGTAATTGATATGATCAAGGTGGTGTGCTTTTGTGCGCTACTTTAGATAATTAGGTGCATGGGGAATACTATAGGCGTTGTTCAGCGCAATAGATATTAATTTCTATTCCAACACAAGATAACACAAATTTAAAACATATAAGGTTCAGTCAAATGAAAAGGTCCAATTGCAAATATCCGGACAACGTGTTGAGTGGTTCCATAATCAAGCCAAGGAGTTCTTCCTCCAGGGCATGCATCATCTCGTGTCAAGGTGGGATAAGTGTCTCAACACGCAATGGTCATTATATACAGCTCTATCCAGTAATAAAGTCTGTACATGGAAATGGACCTTTTCATTTGACTGCACCTTATATATTAATTTATTATTATTAATATAATTAATTTACAGCTTAACAGTACCTGGCTCTCTCTTCATTAATTCCGCATAAATACTGTTTTGTTGTGTGGCTGACAATTCTCCTGACAAATGAGCCGCTGGGATCTAAAGAAAAGTAACACAGATTCAACGCGTGACCAAAAGACAGCGATAGATGAAATAACAACAAAGAATGTGAGTTTTCTTAAATGTATTTAATAAACATGTTAATTTTTCTTACTTACTCTATAGCTTACAGAATTTGCAAGTTCATCGTCGCAGTAGAAAACGGTCGCCACAGGATTCTATCCTGGCAAGATCAAGTCAGTTTTCATCACAAAAAACGCAGATAAATTACATCATTAATTATGTGCAATTATGTATTTCTAGAAAGAAGTAATATATCGTCCCCGATTTACAATACCGCCTAACAGCCACTTTGGACAAAAATGACTTTTCTTTTCTGCAGGTTTTGACTTGTCTTTTGTCAAGGCACCTATCCCCGAAGTAGTTCTTCATTTCTCCAAGTGGTGTCATATCGACAATAGTAGTACCGAATATGCCGTACTTCAATCGAAATTTGGCGTGGTTTTCTTTCTTTCTCCTGTAAAATTGGCATTTTTCGACTTCGGCGGAGTTGCAAAATCTGCGACTATATGCGAACTAGTACTTTTTTTTTCGTTTCCAGTAATATTTCCAAGTACGGATTGGTGAAGATCAATATCGTACTGAAAATTTATGTTTTTATGTTCCAAGAAGAGGCAGACTTACACCTCTACTTTATCCCAAGGATTCAAACGTAGATATACATAAATTTTCACCTGTAGTGGACACATGAATACATAAATCTCCATCAATACTGTACTAATATATAGCCGAAACGAAAAACTGAACCACTCTACGAATGATTCCATGTATTACAAAATATAAGAATGTTTTACGAGACACTAGCAATACTGCACGTTAAAGATACTTGCTAAGAGCTAAGCAAACATATGAACGACTCGGCATTCCATACAACACCGTAGGTCAGGCATTACAAATTTTCCCGACTGTACAACTCCTAAGAGACCAAATTACTCACTTCATCAAATTACCATATATATTTTTCCACACAAGTATAAATATCCATAAAATGAATACTTACATCTAATGAGTTTAGTTTTTGTACTTGGTCCAAAATGAGAGATTTGAGGGGTGATATTACAATGGTAACCCCTGAAGACAAAAGTGCTGGAAGCTGATAACAAAGAGATTTTCCTCCCCCTGTTGGCATTAGTACAAAACAGTCATGGTCCAGGAGAGCAGCATTAATTGCCTGAAGTTGATTGGGACGGAAGGTATGCAAACCGAACTTCTGCCGGAAAACCTATAAGAAAAGATATTTCATTTTAAATTTAAGGATTTTTGTTGTTGTTGCTCTTAAACTGAAACACTACCTTAAAAACGGATTTATAAATGCAATTTTAATCAAATTCTATTGGCACTGGTTCTACCGATAATGTTAAATAATATTCTTGTTGTGTGGTTATTATGAAGTAGTAGATATCTTCTGTTTTTGCGTCATCAAACCAACGTAGGATAGCTTTAAACCATCTCATGCAAATATGCATCATTGCATACATATACAACGTCACCAGAAGACGTCCTGGTAACCCTCAACTACACTCTTCCCGGTTCACCTTCCTAGTCTGGTTCGAGAACGGTGGAATTGAAAGTTGCGTCCATAATTTAAACAGCTCCCATCCGAACCGTATCAAAACCTAACCTAACCTAACAATAAAAAAAAAAAACTTTCTTCCTTGCTAATTAATCGCGGACACCCTAATCATCTCATCCATAAACAACTGGATCGTACCAAGAACCTCAACAACTCCAACCTATTTTGTTCTAACTTTTTTTTTATTGCTCCGAATCATCTTAACCAGTACCACTAAATAACTACTCCAACTGTCATATCCGAACCTGATTGCCTAACCTGAGATTGAATGAGCTTTTCCAAATATTCTTCTGTAAACCTCCGAACCTACAAAAAAAATCTCGATAGAACTAGACGTATACAACCCAATTTCTGACTCCAGTTCGACCTTCGAGCACTTCAATTGTTCGGGCACTCTAGAGCTGCATATCATCTTTACCAGATACACTGTTCCCCCAGCTTTGTCCTCTACTTCAGCGAACTCGAAATACTTCTATCCTTGTGCATCAACGAGCATCACTACACTTACAACAAAAGCAATTGAGGTTAAGCTAAAAATAAAAAAGGAAAGAATATCTACATCAATCCGTTCCAGTTGCAAACACATAAACAACATACAGAAAAAGAGAAATATATTTCTATCTTTCTCAAGCAGAAAGATATAGACGACAAACAGGTGCATTACGTGTAAGTTTCAGGATCGGATCGTGAAAGATTACGTATTGAAATTGCTGTGCAAAGTGGGTGGAGGATGGGGATTAAGAGATATTGAAGGCGTAGGCCAGGTTTCATTTTTGCGCTCAAACTGTGAATCAAGGCTCTCTCCCACAGACGGTGTGTTTGGGTGTTGGTCGCACGAGGCAGAATGTGTGTTATAACAATACGGAAAGACAAATCAAAATTGGTGTTGTGTGACTGGGTGCGTAAGGAGACTGGAGCATCTGGCTTGTTGATGGCGCTAATTCGAATGTTCAAGTACCCCTCCCCCCCCCCCCCCCCCCACATAAATGGCAGGTTAGGATGTAAATTACGTTACAGGTGTTGCATGTACCCTTGGGATTTAAGGTCTAGTGCCTGCTTACTAGCAGTATTGATAAATGACCGTGGGAGATGCGATGACGATGGAATAGGTCACATCTAGGTCTCTTAAATATGGGGGTGTCAGTTTGGTGGTGACGTGGGAGAACGATTCTTACCGATTAAGATGTTTCTAATATTTGGGAAGGGGGGGAATGAACAATTAATCTAGGTTTGATGGTAAATACTGATCTTGTAATCTGGGTCGAATTGGCGAATGTGGAAGTGAGAATGTAGGATATACATATATATATATGTATATATATATATATAAAACTAACTAACTAACTCTATGGCTTATGGAACTCGCAAGTTCATCGCCGCAGTAACAAACGTTCGCCATTGGATTCTATCCTGGGCAGTATCAAGCCAGTTTTCATCACGAACACCTACTTCTCGAAGATCTCTTCTAATATTGTCCTCCCAACGACGTCTCGGTCTTCCCAATGGCCTCTTTCCATCGGGCCTTCCAACTAGGATAGAATATAATCTTCGTTTTTATATAATAATAAATCACAGCCATATTCGATCCACTACTGGATGAGGCCTCTCCCCGGAGGGAGGAGATTGGTCTACTGCTCCCACGCTGACCAGCCTAAGCTCTCACTGTGATCGCCACTATCTTTATTCATAGCAGCTCCCCAATTGCATCACGATGCTGGGTGGGCACCGTTCCAGATCCACACACCTTGGAAAAAATCCTTGGCAGCGCCAGGAATCGACTAGGCCAACGGGGGTGGTCATATATATATATAACTATGTATACAGTATTACTGTAAAGTATCAACAGCATTATGATTTATCTTTAGCTGAAAGAGCTACATACTTACTTTGAGCATTTCTCTTGTATGAGGAAAATTCATTCCGTCGAATTCACCAGTAATCCCATCGTTCTTAACATTTTCATGAAAATTACCTAATCCTGAACCTGTACTTTTCTTCTTAACATG
>JAGDQP010066922.1:0-11218 GCA_022664845.1 Lepisma saccharinum | reverse complement strand
GCACCAGCACCAAATTGAAAGTTGATTAATTCATTAGGAACATTAATATCTCGAAGAAATGACTTAAACACATCAAGCCCATCAGGATATTTTGATGTACGTTTTCGAATAACTTCATGTATGAGATCAACAATATTTGATCCTGTTAGTACGTTATTATCAATACTTACTCCACCACTCTGATCCCAACTGATACGATTTGAAGAGAGCAATAGATTTAATCATGTTGATGTTTCTCTTACTAACGCTTTTGGCATCGATTCTAAAATTAATGAAAATAAAGGTAGTGATTTAGTACTAGTTCCTTCCTGATCAAAAAGGGGGAAGGCTTTTGAGCTGAGGGAGTATGATCCAAGTATCTGTGTAGTGCTTGTTGATATAAGTTCCATTTTTGTTCTATTGAAAGATCAGTACGATTTAAAATATCAGACGTTTCTTGATCTAAACGTTCTTGTTGAGAAACGCTAGCATTCATTGAAGAAACAAGTTGACTAGAAGCATCTTCAGGTATGAGTATCATTTTTTGAAACTGTGAGTGAGACATGTTAACTTCTAAATAAACTTCCAGCCACAGCACTTAAAATAGGTCCTACTAATAAAGGTAATAATGCTCCACCCTTTTGCATTAATAGTTTACGTTTACTTTTTAAACTTGACCGCTTAAGAGAGAGAGCACGTAACGTCTTTTGATGACGACGTAGTCTTTGTTTCTGATGACTAGAGAGTTTTATGTTACTCTTTAAAAGGTTTTTACCAAGTTGAGCAACAGTTCGTATTAAGTTACCGGATGCATGTTAAAGTAATATTTTAAGCGTTTTTCCCCTTACATTTGCAAAGAGCACGGAGCTCATTGTAATGATGTTTTAAGTTTGACATCCTAATAACAACTAAAGAGAAATTGAAGAATTCGCATGCTTTTCATGTGTGTTCATACATATTTTCTCCTGGAAAAATATTTGTTCTAATTCGCAAAGCATTAGGGATTTTTTGTGTTAAATCAAAAAGTAAATATGAATGTGGTTTCGCAGTAGCTTTTTCAAAAACCTCTACAACACCCTTACTATGATGAGGCATAATTTGACGTGCTAAATAGTGAATTTGTAATTTATCTCGTGGATTTTAAAAAATTACGATATAGTGACTATTTAAAGAAATATCTCGATAATGTTTACCTTTAGGAAATAAGTTCTGAACTATAAGGATAACTGATAAGTTTTTATGATGAGCTTATTTCGTAAACAATTTTCTAACGTCTCCATTTGTTTCATTCAATAAATCATCTAAAATAATTAATGAGTTGGACTGAATTTTAAAATTATTCATATCTGGTATTCCTCTAACAAATATAATATTACTAAGGGATGTTGGAAGATTTGGTACTATCGCACCATAGCACCAAACAATATCTTTCAAGTTTGTAGTGAACATTTTATCCCTATATTGTAGCAATTTTCTAACAAAAGTAGTTTTCCCTGAAAGGGATGGTCCGCTGATCATCATAGTACAAGGGTGTTGAAAGAGCAACATCTTAATACGAAATGAAACAATTATTTAAAAACATTTCCTATTATATCATCCTGAGGGGAACACACACACACACACACACTTACATGGAAAAGGAGTCAACCATTACGTTTTCCGTCGTTTAAAACCATAACGTAGTGTGTCAAAGTCATCCTTGTCATTTACATCTTTAGCTTCCTCTTATTATTTACTATTTTATATGTCTTGTGTTCAGGTCTGCTTACAATCTTATACCCAGGTAACCTTCTGATCGTATTTGGATTACTTACAATTTTCTTTTCATCTTTTTCCTTCACTAAATTATAAAAATGATCAAAATCAATAACTTTTCGCGCCTGTTCATTTAAAGTAATGCCCCTAATTTTGCAAGTATACCTAAACTTTTCTTCATCTTTCCACAATTCCTTTTCCTTAAAACTATAATTTTTCGGTTCCAACCCTACGAATTTCCGAATCTCCCACCCCGGTTCAGTCTCATTTGTTAATTGGCCCAAATAGTTCCTAGTAGGTAACCTGAGTGGTTGATTCCTTTTTTGCACATACATGATAGAGTCAGTGTCACCATAGAGTAGAAATTCAATACCTACAGTCTCCATTAATTCATATAGTCTAAGTCTGGCCCAGGATGAAATAAAAGCAGTTAAAATGGGGTTAGAGAAGGGATAAGGTCTATTTATATTTTGAGAGTCTTTATATGTTACTACGAGTTTACTTTGCCCAATATAAACAACGGATTGAACTTGTAAATGCGGCGCTCTAATGATTTCTAAAAATGAGTGGGCATCAGATACAATCCTGGTCTGAGGTAAATCTGTTCTCTGCCCCCACTTCCCAAACAGAGAATTTAAAAATAGTTTTGCGATATACCTCAGACCAGCATTATAACTAATTTTATCATACTCGAGCGTTATTCCTTCATGTTCAGCATAGTCTCGAATGTAAGACTGTTTTTCCTCCTCAGTCTTACATTCAGAGGGAAAGCCACTATCTTCTTGCTTCATTTTCAGGAAAGCATTTACATAGTCCTTGAAAACTCCCTCAGTCATTTTAAACTCCCAAATTTCATAAGTTTTAAGAACTTTATAGCCCCTTTTAATAGCTATATGTAATTCGGGAGTGCAAAATGTCCCAATGAAGCTCCGTTGTTCCTCATCATGATTACATTCCCCCTTTCTCCATTACTTCCACACAAAGCCTACAAAGTCCAAACACAAGACGTTTGTTTGCATTGTATGGAAGGATCGGAATGTCTAAATTCTGTGGAGGTAAACCTTACAGAATACAACACCATGGATATCCTCTGGCTTCGGGATATCTTTTCCTCTGTGAATAATAGGCTTCCCAGTAGGAAGAGGCTTCCTCGACATTACCCATGGATAGAGAGAAGTGACATCTACGTAGCGGATGTACTCATCATCTTTGCATTCATACAATGCACGAAAACATTCAGTTCTCCCTCCCTTAAAACTTTCCTTAGGAATAAGAAAACCTTCAATTTCCTTACATTGCGTTTTAATGAAATCCTGAATGTGAGGGGAATTTCGTACTTGCTCATTCCACTGACATTCCCAGATTTCAATAACTTTTAAACCACACTTTTCTAAATATTGTTTCCGAATCTTTGTTGCCTCATACCTGTTTTGCAACGTCACACGTTGTTCGTCATCCAAAGGATAATGACGAAGCTGTTGATTACAGGTATGACCATGCCAATAGCATCCATAGTACTCATAAGCTGTACTATTTTTCTCGTCATAACCATCCAATTTATATTTACCGAATATTACTTCGCCCCCATTAGCAATGGTTTGAATACTAACATTTGAGTCAAGAGACTCCAAATACTTCATCCATTGTAAAGATCTTTTACTAAAATAATTACCGTCTTGGAACCCCATTGGAAGAATGACGGGGATGGTATTCTCTGGTAGGTATAAAGACCTGAAACATTGCATCGCACAGGCTGCAACAGTACAGGTCTCGAGAAAACATTGAATACCACCTGTTTTCTCTTCAATAAGATTCGAAAACTTAATCACAGCTTCTGTGAGAAGGAATACATCGTTCTGGCAATACTCAAGCATTTCTTTCTGCATGTTGAACGTCGAATCTTTTACTGTAGCATACCACTCTCGAAAAGCCTTCCCTTCTTCCTCGGATTTGGAATCCAGGTCATAAAAATCGATGATAGGCCATGCTCCTACATGATTCTCGTTTTCTTTCGTATTAAATAAAAAAGGGAAGTCACCCTTCTTAAGCCCATCTTGTAATCCCATGGTTTTCGGTAATTTTGATAACTTTTCCCCTAAAAACAAAAAGCTGTCCTTAAAAGAAATATTTGCGACCGATAATTGTATAATCTTTTGACCTTGTGCAATAATATTAGGGGAATAGTTTTGTTTTTCAATAAGATCCCGTGCTACTAGTAAAGTATCAAAACGGGAACTATTATGTGCAATTCCCACCACTCTCTCAAACTTTGGACCTAGATTAAGGACGTGGATGATAAATGCTTGCATGTCATAAAACACAAAGTCTCTATCACCCTGTGCATTACCACATACAAAACATTTATAACCCACTTCCTTGTCGTTACATTCGTGACACCGGTGAGAAGCACAAATTAAGTTTGCACGATGCTCACTTTCGCCCTTTTCACTCTTTTCTAGCAGTTGGGTTTCTACATCGAAAACAACGTACATGAAGTTTTTAATAGGCTTCTTCTGTAACTTCTTAACGAAACAGAATTGCGTCGGTTCAACATGCGTCAGACATATATTACAAAAACGTTCCCCACAAACATGATCAGTTTTTCGACGACGAAAATCATTTTTAACTCCACACTTTGGACAAAGCTTCAGGTAAGAACATACGGGCTTACCATTCACTTCCATACTATGAGTGCGATAGCATGAAAGGATAGGAAATGTTCTTAAACAATCATTACACTGAATATTACTCTCTTCATCATCATCCCTAATGATATGTCTCTTCTCACACATTTCGCATTAATACTCGCACCTGTGCTTAAATCGATGAGTATACGAAGTAAGACAATCTGGACAATACCCCCTTTTACCCAGAAAGGATTTTATACACGAAATCACTACATAATGCTGGCCTTCATAAAAGAGAAATAGCTTTTCACTAGAAATAGCACTCTGCCCTCGATACCAAATATTAAAATCCCTTGACATTGGACCACGTACATATACAATAATTTGATATTTATCCTCAAAATGAGCTTGGAACTTGTCCAACTCCTCAATACCCCCACCATTTTTCCCTTTCAAGTCAACATCTGCAGCTTTACATAGGACTTTATCTTCCTTAATCCAAAATTTTGGAGTATTACGCATATAGTATGCCTTATTCCTTGACTGTTTTGTCTGTGGTGCTCTAGTTCGAGCCAGACAAAGTGCTCGCGCGAGACAATCATACTCCCCATCGCCAGGGAAGCTCGGAACAGGAAGGATATGCTTTTCTAAGTATTCCCCCAGTGGGAGATACTTTTTATCATTCGGTCGACCCTGTCCACGTATCGGATCCGTAATATGACATTTGATTGTAATTCTTTCACCAAGGAGAAATACTTCATTAGAATTTAAAATATTTTCCAAAGTGGATAGAATATGATCAACTGTCATATACGGACGTTTTCTCCAAGGAATATAGACAGGGCGCCCGAGGGTGTCGTTTGAACTGTCTATGGAGAATCCAATGTAACTGTCTTGGTCCACATCTGACAATATCTGTTCAAGCGAGAAAGTGAACAGGGTCTCAACATATTGTTCGAGGTTTAAAATTCTAACTGGTTCTCTAACACCTATGGTAACCTGTACTCCATGTAAAGGGAATCTAGTGTATTCTCGATTTCGGCGGGATATCACTTCAAACATATTTTCTCCTGTTCCATGCAGCTGGGGATAGGCATTCTCATTCACCCATTGACTCGCATCTTCTATTTCTAATTCCGCAATATCCTTAAAAATATCTCCCTCCCCTTAAAAAAAATAAAAAATTTCGGTACACATTTCATCCCCTCTCTGCGACATTTCCAATACATTATGCTGTTGAGAATCCCTATCCACTCTCACAGCCTTGATGTTTTCCCCATTCAAACTTTCCCTATCAACCCTGCGAAAGTCTGCATGGCTGGTACTAGGAATATCAGAAGCAAATGAAGTACTTGGCATATTAGTAAGAGAGGGTTCATCCGTAGATCTAGTCCAGATGGGAGCAAGTACTGCTACTACTGCTGGTGGTGGTGGTGGTAGCATGAGAGCTGAGGAAGGGGATATGGTAGGGGAACAAATTACAATCGTGGTACAATAAACTGTAGAATTTGGAAGAATACAAGTCATTGTGTTCGCTGCTGAGGTAGTGGTACTAGTGCAAGCACTAGTACAAGTCACAATTACATTAGATTGGCTCGTAGCATTATCTATATTAGAAGGTACACTGAATGGGAAAGGAGGAAGAGACCTTCTGCGAGGAATGATGGTCAGAGATTCATCTTCGTTCAGACTAACATAAATCTCTGAATCACCACTCTCCACATGAGGTACTAACCCTAAGAGCATAGCTGCCACAGGATCAACTACTCTCCCTCCTTCCTCATCCACTGGATCTACTAAGATGGAATAATGCTGCCAGCCTAATGCTACAATTCCATCTTTACTGAAAAAGCCCCCCATACCTAGATTAATAATATCATCCTTGCTCTCACACGCTGCCAAAATGGCTCTACACATGTTTTCATCCTCCATAGATTGCTCACAAAGGCTCCCGATGAAGTTAAACAGATGGGATATGCTAGGATAACAGCCATTCACTGAGTAATTACATACCTGTCTCCAGGTGTCAAGCATTCTCTCCTTCTCTCCATACCCCACTTCAGCTTCACGTGTCTAAAGAGCATCAACTGCATTCAACAATGCACTCATAGTACTGAAATTATAAAAACAATACATTAGTATTACTATCCCTTTACCAAAGACGTTAGATAAATGAAAACATACAGTTCAATTAAAACGAATGCTTACTAAAATTAGCTTTAACAATGATATTAGAATAAATGATATTCAAATGAAATCTTAATATAAAACATAATGCTCTATTCAGAATCAACTTCAGATAAATAATAATAGATGAAAACTCTTTACTATTTACTTTTAAAATCATCATATTTTTATACAACTACAATATTAGATGAGAAAATTCTAGTATAAAAAAATGACATTGATCTATCATTCCCTTATAAAATTTAAGATGTGAGAACATTAATTGATAAAAAATCCTATGTAAAAGAACATTCGCTTATATATGTAACAGAAAACATAGCATATAATTCAACCTTGAACGAACATGCATTTAAACAATACCACATAATACATCATTAGACCAACATTACTCATGTAATGTTATTTTAATAATCTCATATGAAACTATGTTGGTCTCACTATTCTCATATAAGACCAGCAAGCAATTATAAAACAATCGACCATGACAAAACATTCCCTTATGGAAAAATCTATTTACCTTAATTCAAATGTCTTTTTACAAGAAAAAGCTAGAAGACTTCAAGAGCAAAAGGTAAAAGACTTCAGGAGCGAAAGGTAGAAAACTCTCAGTACACTAGCCTTTTCTAAGAACGAAATTGAAATCTGAAATGAAAAAAATAACTTTCATTAATATTTACTCACAGTAGGCAATTTAGCTTTACATGATCACTCACATAATACATCGTTAGATCAATATTGCTTTATACACTTCTCACATATAATATTATTTTAAAAATCTCCTATGAAGATACCTTGATCAAACATTCATATTTAACATCATTTACTTAATATTCCATTATGAAACATCTATTTACCTTAATTAAATTGTCTTTTTTTACAACAAAAGGTAGAAGACTTCGCCTTTCTCCAGGAGGAAAAGGTAGAAGACTGTCACTATAGTAGGCTTTCTCAAGGAGCAAATGGAAATCTGAAATGAAAAAATAACTCATTAATATTTACCCTCAGTAAGGAATTTAACATTACATGTTCACTCACATAATACATTATTAGACCAATATTAGTTTACAAACTTCTCACATGTAATATTATTTTAAAAATCTCATGTGAAAATACGTGGACGAAACATTCACATACAACACCATTTAACTAGCGTTCCATTGTGAAACAATATTTCCTTATGAAACAATCTATTTACCTTAATTAAATTGTCTTTTTTACAGCAAAAGGTAGAAGACTTGGCCTTTCTCAACGAGCAAAATGTAGAAGACTGTCACTATACTAGCCTTTCTTAAGGATCAAATTGAAATCTGAAATAAAAAAAATAGCTTCCATTAATATTTAACCTTCATTAAACAATTACCTTTACATACTAGCTCAGTTCCTACAATAAAAATCACTCAAAAACAAACATTCTTTGTACAACTTCATGTGTTGTAAATATCCCCACAATGTGCTCTGGACGTCCCCCAAATGTTCCGTGGATATCCCTACAAAGTAATGGCACATGCTTTAAATGTCCCCCGAATGTTTCGTGGATATCCCTACAAAGTAATGGCACTGGTTTAAATGTTCTGCGAATATTCCCTGGACATCCCCTGAATGTAATGTAAATATTCCCCCCAATGTACCGTGGACGTCCCTCGAGTGCTCCGTGGATATCCCTACAACGTACTTGAATGGTCCCGGGTTCGAATCCCGGCAGGGGCATGGGTGTGGATTTTAATACTTAGCAGCTAAAGACGAATCGTGACGGGCCGAAGTCCAAAGTCACTAGACTGGCAGTCTGCGGTGGTAGGCCATCAACTCGAAGGTCCCGGGTTCGAGTCCCGGCAGGGGCATGGGTGTGGATTTTAATACTTAGCAGCTAAAGACAAATCGTGACAGGCCGAAGTCCAAAGTTACTAGACTGGCAGTCTGCGGTTGTAGGCCATAAGGTCGAAGGTCCTGGGTTCGAGTCCCTGCAGGGCATGGGTGTGGATTTTAATACTTAGCAGCTAAAGACGGTCGAAGTCCAAAGTTACTAGACTGGCAATCTGCGGTGGTAGCCACCAGCTCGAAGGTCCCGGGTTCGAGTCCCGGCAGGTGCATGGGTGTGGATTTTAATACTTAGCAGCTAATGTCAAATCGTGACGGGTCGAAGTCCAAAGTTACTAGACTGACAGTCTGCGGTGGTAGGCCATAAGGTCCTGGGTTCGAGTCCCTGCAGGGCATGGGTGTGGATTTTAATACTTAGCAGCTAAAGTCGCCGGGTTCGAGTCCCGCCCGTATGACGTCATTTTTCTCCCAAAAATTCATGCATAGTGTTATACAAACACCTCCTAGGTCACCTACGTGGATGATTACGGTCATAAATCAATGATTGAAACAAAAAGACTTACCAATACCTATAAAGTTATTTTCTGACACTGACCTTCACCACAAGGCATATCAACATGCACGGCAGTGCATGAGCCAAGTTCTTCACGTCAGAAAACGTCAGCACTGCCAGAAGCATGTTATACAGGAACAAGAGTTTATGGCAAAATCGACGATTTGGGGGCCCCGTAAAAGAAAAGATGTTAAAGATAGGAATATGAGCTTTGGCCGTTAAGGAGATATGGTAAATGTGTGCAGATGTGCAAAATTTTATATTCGTATCTCAAACTATGTTCTAGATGTGGACCCCTGAAATTGCACATTTTAGGCTGACTCACTCACTGACTGACTCACTCACTCATCATATTGTTTAGGGTGTTTGGAGTAAGCTAGAAACATGAAATTTGGTATGAAGGTAGAGGATGATAAGTAGATAAAGGAAAAATTCAGACATTTTGAAAAGGTCGCCATCTTGGATTCAAAATGGCCGCCAAACCTAAAATTTCAAAGAATACACAGCCTAAACGACTAAAGCTAGAACAGTGAAATTTGTTGTGAAACTACATCATTGATAGCAAATTAAGAAAACTTTTTAAAATTTTGAAAAAGTCGCTATCTTGGATTCAAAATGGCCGCCAAACCTAAAATTTTAAAGAATGCACAGCCTAAACGGCTGCCGCTAGAATAACGAAATTTAGTTTGACAGTACAACATTATTAGTAGATTATGAAAATATTACAAAATATCTCTAAAGGCGCCATCTTGGATCCAAAATGGCTCACGTCATAAATCCATTTTCCACACTGCTTGAGCCAGAGATACGAAATTTGACATAATGATGTATTATCAAGAGTAGTTTAGGAAAACATAACAAAGTTTTAAAGAATTCACCATCTTTGATTCAAAATGGCAGCTGAAATACCATTTTTCACATCGTTCGAGATAGAGAAATGAAATTTGGTATGACAGTGTATCATCACGAGTATGTCTCGAAAATATAAGAAAACGTTAAAAATGTGTCCATCTTTTATCCAAAATGCCTGCCTAAGCCCCACTTTATAACGACTGAAGCTAGAGAAACGAAATTTGGTATGAAGGTGTACCATTACGAGTAGGTTAGAATAAATTCGGCTCGTTTCCCCTAGTAGGGTGCAGTTCCCAGCGGGAGCCTGATTGCGATAAAGGGGTGCGCCCCAGCGAGGCCATCTTGGAATTCTGGGGCCAGCGCCCCAACGAGGCGAAGCGAGCATATAAATTACACAAGTGTAAAAAGCTGCGAAATACGAGCAAAAGCACCAGGGGTGCAAAATGTCCAGTCAACTCCTTCAACCTTAAAACGTGGTGAAATGGAATATGGATTAGCCTAGCTCCTCGCGCCAACTTCCAATACTCCTGCGTATCCCACCAAGTTTTACTCGTCACAAACGTTAGCACTGCCAGGAACATGTTATACAGGCAGAATGTGGAAGTTTCCCCCATTCTGACGCAGCGCTCTGGAGTATGAGGGAATATCTGCATCATGTGGCGCAGTGCCCTGCAGATTCTGGTTGTGATAAAAAGACGCAGTTCCTCCAAACTCCTCAAGTTCGAAGCGCGGCCTGCCGTTGGATTCTTGGCGCAGCGACGCGAGCATGCAGTGCATACAGCCGAGTTCCGCCTGTCACAAAACGTCAGCATGCTATACAGGAACAAGAGTTCATTGCGAAATCAACGATTGTGAGGTTCTGTAAGAAACAAGATGTTCAAAATTGGAATATGAAATTTCGAATTATGACGGTATATCATCACTAGTAGATTACAAAATATCTGCAAATACATCATTTTGAATCCAAAATGGCTGACTTCATAATTCATTTTCCAGACCGTTTGAACTAGAGATACGAAATTTGGCATAAAGGTGTATTAACAAGAGTAGTTTAGGAATAATTTGCATTTTTGAAAAAGTTGTTAACTTGGATCAAAATGGCCGCACAAAAACTTTTTCCATACCATTCGAGCTATAGAAATGATATTTGGTATGAAGGTGTACCATCACAAGTAGATAACGGCAATGTAAGAAAAACTTTTTAAAAATCGCTTTCTTTAATTCAACATAGCCGCCCAAATACCATTTTCCAAACCACTGAAGCTAGAGAAACGAAATTTGGTGTGAAGGTGTACCATCACGAAAATGTTTCAATAAATCGATCAAACCACCGCTATGAGGTGCAGCCCCGGAGGGGATATGGAAAAGGTCTGCACAGCATGGGGCGCGGCCCCCAGAAAGTCTGATCACAATAAAGGGGGCGTAGCCCTAAAAATTTGAAGTTGGGGCG
>JAGDQP010066921.1:1079-11218 GCA_022664845.1 Lepisma saccharinum | reverse complement strand
GTAAGAATAGTCGACACCGGGAATTGAACCTTTGGTCTCCTCGTTTACCAGGAGAGCACTCTACCGATTACTATATCATGTTTTCATGTGGTCTCTTATCCGGGGGATCGTGGGGAACTACCTCGGCTGTGCGTCCCTAATTACGTCCTTGATAGAAGGGATGTAGGTATTTTCCGCCTATATTCGTGTCGGAAAGACATTCCTTGTATTATCTTTAGAGAAGGCAACATTAAGTGGTCTGACCTCATGACCTCCAATTTGGGAAGACGCTAAGCCTACAAGGAAACTACGCTATCTTGTTCTGCGTGCAAATGCAGAGAAAGAATTCTTCTCTGCTTCTCCTTCAAATTTCAGGACGCGCACGTGTCACCACCGACGACGTGCGATCTGACACCACTGTTGGATATCAACAAAATTGTTTTAGGGCAAAATGTCTTTTCCTTTTTCAATCTTTTTCAAGTTTCCGCGCGTATTTTCCGTTTGTATTTCGTCTCCTGTGTGACGAACATTTTAGTCAGGAGTGGAAATTTTCTTATCCAAATTAACCATAGTAATGGTGCGTCTTACCGTCCTTTGTTAAGACTTTTAACAAATCGTTACTTAACGAATCCAATGTATTTCAGAGCTCTTGAAGTTACTTAACGAAGTATCAATTCTTAACGAATATTGGCGAAACTCATCCTGTATTTTGGAATTTTTTACAGTAATCTCTCGATTATCTACTTACCGATTATTTGATTTGCGAGTTAACCACACACAGTAGTGAATTCTCGGGATAGACAGGGTAGACAGTATCTATCCATTTTTTAATAAATAAATTTAATTGCTTTTGTATTCACTGCTAACGAATTTATATTTGATTTTGACTTACATTACCAAAATTTAAGCTATTTATTCCCGTATGTAACACACAGGTTATTAAAAATGGAAAAAGAAAATATGTAAAACGTGCTATATTCTACAACGTTCAAAAGTATGTAAACGCTTCTATTAGCTCCAAAATGGCTGGTTGCTTTTGTCTCCCTTGTACTATATAGTGACGCAAGGTAGCAGTAGACGACAGAGATGACTGAGAGATTCGAGCAGGGAGTGAGGGAGACAGTTCTCAATATGTCTTGGTTCAGTAGCTTGGCACGTGACTCGTGCTCACGGCCGTATTGGTTATATTCAAGGACTTTAAAGAGCTTTTCTTGCTGTGAACGGCTGTGACACGTTGTCACACGCTTTGATAGAAGACACATCTCTCCTCAAATAGCACATGCATTTTAAGCTTTCCGCGGGCAGTGAATTAAAATGTTGTACGAAAGAGGGATGGTATCGGGATGAGACGAGACTGGCGTCAGTCTCGTTCTTGTCCCGAAATTTTTGGTTAGTCTTGGTCTCGTCTCGATCTAAAAATTCCGGTTTTGATCTTGGTCTTGGTCTCGAATGTAAACCTCAGTCTCGTCTCGGTCTCGTCTCGAGAGTCTCGAAAGACGATAGGATTAAAAAAGTTGCCGTCTCTTGACTTTTTAAATATGGGTAACCCGGTATGCAGGTTTTCCGATCTCAGTACAAGAACAAGAATATTAATATGATATTAACATAGTTTGTTACATTGTTAATTTGGAGTTTTGATTAGAAATGATATTCTGAAATACGGATAAAAACATTACGAGTTTAAAGTAATATAATCTTTTCAGTTGCCTATCGGGCCATGTCCATTCTTGTTGTAAAGAGGGTTTATCGATTTAAATGGATCTGAATGGGATAATCTTTCTGCTGACAAACGGGTTTAGGCCTCGTTCAACTTACTGAAGGTTCAATCTCACCATCTGTCTTGACGTATCATGAATGTGATGGATTAAACCACAGATATGAGCTCAGAAAGTTCGTTCGTGTATAATTTGTAATTTATGTAATTGTCAATTAGGGTTCGGAATTCCCATCACTCCCAGTTCTACAAAATTAAGAACTAACAAAATGGTGGCTGTAAACACTTGATCATCATTGTATGCACAGCTACGCTAAGAAACAGTTTTCCCATTCTGCGCATGTGCAGAAATGAAAACGAAAAATATCCAGATAATCATACAAAAAGTCTGAGTTTTCCTTCATTACAGCGAAACAACATGAAATACTAAATATTCTGCGAAACTTCCCTTAGAATTCCTAGAAACGTTAACAAAAGTTTTAACAGTGTACAGTACGTGACAAAAAAAATACTTATTGTGAACTTTTGTACAAGGAAATAATCAAATACAAAGAAATTGAAAATAGCATTTACCGAACTCCACATCCACACGAATCAATTAGTTTACAATACTGCTCTTGATTGATTAAAAGAACCAATTCATAAGTATGGATTGCAGTTGCACGTCCATACATTAAAGCAAAAAGAAAAGAGTGAAGTGTGTTCCCGGTAGGCGCTACTTTCAAATAGCGTATTGCGAATCTTATAAACTGAAATAAGCACATTGGTATGTCAAATAAGCCGTGATATTAGATTTAAATGTCATTCCGAAAATCGTAGCAAATCATAGCTTAATAGGTAAAAAATAAAATTAAAATAAAATAAAATAAAATAACCTTATTGTATCTAAGGCATATTATGTACAATCTTATATCCCTTCTATGTCCGTTTGTCAACAAATTTTCGGCTCAGGAACTACTAGGGCTACGAATGTAAAGTTGTTGTTCGGGAAGTCTCGGCGAAACTTCACGAACGACATACAGATAATTAAAATTTGACACTCGCTCCGCCTCACTTGATTTTTATAAAAACAATACTGTTTTAATCGAATGTATAGGTATATTTACGTGGTAGGTTTTGCAGAATTTCCTCTGCATAAACTATGGAGTTCCTAAGGGAAACTTTATACAACATTTAGGCTTCAGCAACAAGTGCTGAGAAGCCTTATACAATCGCTATGTCTGTCTGTCGACAACCTTTAAACCAGGTACTACCAGGGCTAGAAATATAGTTGAGGTGTTCAGCGACTGAGTTTCGACTCGCTTGTTTCCATATACTGTCTCCATCTTTTCTAAGATACCGGTTAGTATTGCAAAATGCTATCCATCTTTTAAATATGATAAGTAAATGGTGTAAGAAAAGATCTATATTGCAATTTAGACAGTTTGGCTTCCTGACCTATGCTTTACAGTCTTTACGGAATCAATCTAGAAGAGGCTGATATAAATTTGAGAGTGTCAACAGAAGTAAAAGACTATCAGCAGGGAGAAAGCATGGGGATGAAAATTCGCAAAAGAAAATAAATGTATGTATTTATCCGTCCCCGATACAATCTCCAACACTTTTATATTATTAGTGAAATACAACAAAAAATAGTTTGGCATTGATAACTGACTGCTTGTGTGACTAACAGTCATATTTTAAAAATACAATAAAACATGTTAAATAAAATTTATGAGAATGCAACTAATTGTTTCGAGACTTTTCTGTTATGAAACAACATGAACAAAAGCATTAAATTAATATTATCAACATTCATTAAAATAAAGCTTATAGTCTCGATCGAGACGAAAGCCTCGAGATGTAAGTCTCGGTCTCATGTCGAGTCTCGATGGATAAGTCTCAGTCTTGGTCTCGTCTCGAGTAAGTCTCGTGTATAGAGTCTCGGTCTCGTCTCGATTCCTGAAGCTTAGTCTCGGTCTTGGTCTCGAATTCGAGACGAGTCCAAGACCAGTCTCTGTCTCAGTAACATGCCTAGTACGAAAGCGTATTGTTCAACCTGGGAACTGAATTGAAATTAAAATCAATAGTAAAATATTTATCGCTGTACACATTTTCTTGAGTGCTGGGTTGTCGGAAACGATATTTAATGACATAGAGAATTTATTTTTTCTGAAATAAAATGATTTGTAGAGGACGGGAAAAAATTCGTTCCCAAAATCACCCTACTTGTGACTAGTACGTGAATAGCAGATTGATTCTTGCTAAGTGGCTCTTGTATTTTGTGTAGCTAATTTGCAAATCTTGTAACTACATCTAGGATAATTTATATCTTTGAATGTTTTGGAAATTTAATTTAGCTAATAAAAAAAATATATAACTTTTCTTTTGTTGATGTAGGACTTACCATACACCTTCCTTCCGTAGCTATAAAATCGTAAGCGTTTCCCAAAGGTAAAATAGGCTCTCAGCCATTTTTGTTTTTTGAGTTGACCTAGATCACTTCAAAATACTTAATTATATTTCTAAGAAAGAAAAAAAATAATGAAATTTTAGACTCCGTTATACAGCCAACTAAGGAAGGTTTGGAAAATTTTCTGAAATGTTGTTCGTTGAAATCAAGAAGTAAAATAAAAATCGAGCCACTTTTATGCAATGAGAGATTACTAAATTTATACTGCTGGGCTAAAGTGTTTTGAACTGGTTGCCGCTATAAAATGAACAATAACATCTGCAGTAGTGAACATAAAATTCTCGTACGAATCAAGTTGTTACTTTACGCGTAGTAGGACCGTGATTACAGAGAAAAACTGATGAGTATGACATTGCCGAGATGAAAGTGGGAGTTCGGAACTGTCAAACTTTTCATCCCTGATGTTTTTTTACTTTGGTATTTCCGTGGAGGAATGAACTTCCTATCGAAGGCGCCATCCAGGCATTTACCTGGTTGCGCAGGTGAGGCTCGAACTCATGCCACCTCTCTAGCGTTTTTCGGCGCGATGTAATTATTTGACTACAGGGGGTAGATGCATGCTTTGAATTTATCTACCAGAATTTAACTGAGGTAAGCAAGCTGCACAGTTCGTAACTGCCATTTTTTTCTCCAATATTATGCTATATGTTCAGGGGAAATGAAAATAAAGTCTAATTTAACATTGCCTACCCACTTGTTTATGGCACACTTCGCCACTGGTCACACAGGTTCATAGATTAAAATATATTTTACAAACAAAGCGAGAAAATTACACAGCCAATATACGTACGTGTTTATGTGAGAGACAGGTATATAGACATAAATTCAGCAACCTATGCTTAACACCAACAAAGTTTGTAGGTTCGATTTCCAGCATAACAAGCTTAATTTGCTGGTCCGGCACATCCAGCATGAAATTCTAGAACAACCAGCATATTTCAAGATACCAGACACACCAGCATACACAGCTGGTATTTGTTGGTGAGATAAATCCAACAAACTATGCTTTATACCAACAAAGTTTGCTTGTTGGATTTCCAGAACAACCAGCAAAAATCAAAGCCAGGATAGTTGCTGGAATTTGCTGGTCCAGCAGTTATGCTGGCACCAATTTTCAGCACCAACAGCTTTATTTACTGGTCCAGCATATTCAAGAACAAAAAACTCCAGTAGAACCAACATAAATCCAACAATTACAGGACAATTAAGCATATTTTTGCTAAGACCAGCACAAATGTTAACCGGGGGATGCGTTTTATGAAAATTATATGTGCAATAAACCCAACATGGTCGATATGAAGAAATTATAAATCTCACAGGCTAGATTGTTACCTCGTACAGCCTAAACCATTTGAGCGATTTAAAAAAATGAGGTGTCCTTGGATTCGTCTTGATCAACACTGTGCCATAGGCTATATGACATAATAATAAATCCAATATGGCGGATATGAAGAAATTAGTAGACAAGTATGTCAAGTTTCATATCAAATGAAAGGACATTTCATAAAGATTGCTTTTCTGTTCTTTCTGTAGTCGGGTTTTAGTTTGTAAATTTTAATTCTTGTTTTCTCGCTTCATAGCATTGATAATTTGATTTCTTCCCAAATAAGGATCTCATATGTTGATACTAACTCACAAGGCCATACAGGTACGAATATCTGAATTTTAATTTATTTTGGATTTTCTCGTTTTCTCCGCAGTAACCTTTCAAATGACTATTGATTTATTTTAGTTGTATTTCCCTGCTTTCACAATACCTAACATTGCCATATACTTTCAACAGTCGATATTCGAAAAGAAAGAAAAAATATATATTTTGGGGTAAAAATTTAAAAACAATAGTCTTTATATTTATATATAAAAGCAAATTTTAGTGTCTATTGAAACTGCCTCTTACCATCTCTTTAAGCCAGCTCCATGGGTCAGTTAAGCAAAATTAGAAACTGATTTTGACATTTGTATATGAAGTGGTGGATGAACCAATATGCCAATATAAAATAGGAAGTTTAAAACCCCGTAAATCAATAATAAAAATATGGTTCGATAAAAAGTTTCTTTATTTTCTGTAAGTAACTGCAAGAGAATGACATTTCATTATCAAAAATAAAAACTGATTAGACCTACTTAAAAAGTTAGCCATTTTGTGAACGAACACCCATTCATGGAAAATGTCTGCCCTTGTCATTGTGTTTTGCACCTGGAGTCAAATGTTTAACACAAACAGTGCATAGTTGTTTTGTGCTTTGTGACTGAAATGACTGTTCCATCTTTATTATGACAATTAATTTACTTCCACAACTTTTCATTTGCAGATTCTTGTTAATTAACGTATTTTTTAGTTGGAATTTTTAAGACAGGGCCAAACTGTCTTAATAATAATAATACCCCGTATTTACCTCTTACAGGAAATGATGTACTTATTTTAAACATATCTGTTTTCGTGTCACTGAAGAACGCAGATTTATAAGAATAATGAAAAATATAAACAAAAGATTATTCACCAGAAGAATGACCGGAAATATAACAAAGCACAACACACTTACATCGCAATACACTTAAAAACAGAAAATGGCGGATGCAAGAGGCAGTTTGAATAGTGTTGCTAATATATATAAAACTAACCATTATGATTTTGTATTGTAAGGAAATCTGATCTTGAACGGAACGAAAAACTGCTGAGGAGAATGACAAAAAATGACATGAAAATTTATGGAAAATATTTTCAAAATATATGTTTTCTTTTATTTTGTGTAAATTCAAGAATAACAATATATTTCAAATTTAACAATATATACGGGGGTCTATAATTATTGTGCGCACTGACAAGTGAGCGCCGCGTCACGCCATACAAATTCATACTACGAGTCGAACGACTGGGGTGGTAACATTCTAAGTGATGGTGGAACGTCTTCGTCACTGTCGGGGGTAAAATTACGGCTTCTACAAAACTTAGTTCCACACTGGCGGGTAAAAATTCGACGGGGTAGATTTCAGGGGGGTAAAATTCCGGTAAGTGTTATAGCGTAATAATATCAAATACAGTTTATTAAAATATGATTTATTAACCACATGACTGATTGAGAGTGTATCAAACGAGTGATTATTTTATAAACTAAAAACCGAAAAATGTTGGAGGCCGGAATTTTCCCCCCCCCCCCTAAATAATGACGCCAAAATGATCCGCAGAATCCGTTTGGGAAGGGAGGATAGATTTCAGGGGGGTGAAATTCCCGCGCCCCTAGTCTGCGGCGGTAGGCCATCGGCTCGAAGGTCCCGGGTTCGAGTCCCGACAGGGGCATGGATGTGGATTTTAACAGCTAAAGGGCGAATTGTGACGGGCCGAAGTCCAAAGTTACTAGACTGGCCCATGTAAAAATAAAGTTTACCAAGTTTTTAGATAATTAGACTACAATTTCCACTACTGCTAGCTACGTATAGATGGTGCAGATACAGAAGAGTATGTGCCTGAGGCAATGACGTCTTTTCAAGAGTGATGATGTCATTCAATTCAGAAGATGACGAAAAGCAGAGGTGTGTGTGTGTATAGTGGACAAAGAAGATAAAGAACAGATACAGCGGTGCAGTTCCATTTTGTTCAGCAGAGCACATCCTAGAAAGTAGTTTTCTGATGTGATAATGTCGGTCAATGTTAACATGACTTGAATAAATTAAGAATAGCTTCTAACTGCACATACGTCAACTGTTTTGATTTCTCAGTTATATTGCGTTTATGGGGCGGGGTGGGGGGAAGAAGTTGTCCCACTAAGGTTTTCCCTTCTTGGAAATTAAAACTAATTTTCATTCTTCGATATTGAAACAAGTGTTATGTAACATCATCAGCTGATAAACGTGAATATTTGTTCGCGGTTTAACATAAGAGTCATCTAAAGTTATTGCAGCATTTTGATTTTGGAATTTCCTTTTCCTCACCCTTACTAATTTAAAAGAACATTGATGTTGTCATGAACAATTTAACCAATTGCACGACAAAGATTACATAATTCATGAAGCTAAACCAGACGTGCATCAATAATTAATGGATATGGTTTCTATGTGCAAATGACTGAAAGAAAATAACACTGGTCCTTAGGGTTGCCAACTTTTTAAAGACCGTTTATTTCAGTCTGGAAACCGGACATGCAAAACACAGAATAATTATTGCACTTACTTCGCTATTACTGAATCTCAAACAGAACTTGCGACATACGGAATTCAACAACTCATCAAGTGTTGTCTGTAAAAAGTAACGGTAAAGGTTTTGAACTGAATTCATTTATGGCCTCTAGGAATGGTATCAAGACGAGACGAGACTGGCATCAGTCTCATTCTCGTCTCGATTTTTTTAGGAAAGTCTTGGTCTCGTCTCGATCTGAAATCCCGCTCTTGGTCTCGATTGTAAACCTCAGTCTCGTCTCGGTCTCGAGTCTCGACACGTTAGTCTTGGTCTCGTCTCGAGCGTCTCGAAAGACGATAGAGTTTTAAAAAGCTGCCATCTCTTGACTTGTTTGAAATGGGTACGCACTCTTTCTGATCTCAGTAGAACATAAATATAAACACATAGTTTGTTACATTGTTAATTTGGGGTTTAGATTAGAAATAATAGTCTGAAATGGAGAGAAAAAGCATTATAATTTTAAAGTAATATAAAGCTTTAGTTAGGATATACGTATATAGAAAACCAATTAGTGAGATACATGAACATATTTCTATTATGGAAACAGATCTACATTATACCACAAATTGCGAAATTATTATACGTAACATTTACGTTTTGCTATTTCTAAATTGTACTCAAACGAACTGAATAACTGTTACGTTAAAAATGATATTAGTCGAAATTTTCTACCAGATTTATAGAAATAAATGGACTTATACCGTTAAAGACTTTCCGAAACAATCCTGAGAAAAGCTAGGCAACCATAGCTACCTTGGAATTTTCAGTTATTGGGATAATAAAAGTAAGCGATAATACAGTTCTCAGGAATGTTGGGAGCAAAAGAAAAACTCCAACAAAAGTCTAAAGATTCTTTAGTCAAAAGTCCAGCGTCGTACTGACTGCTCTAAATTTCCAGTTAAAAGGAAACAGTATAGACTTAGAATTATATCGGCTGAATCCCGAAGATATAAACTAACTTGATCCCACAACTTACGCCACATTTTAATCATTATTTGTAATTGTCAATTATTGTTCAGAATTCCCATTCACCCATTTCTATGAAAATAAGAACTGACAAAATGGCGGCAGCAAACTCTTGACGAACATTGCATGCACAGCTATGATAAGAAACAGTTTTCTCATTTTGCGCATGTGCAGAACTGAAAACGAAAAAAATATCCAGATGATCATAAGAAAAGTCTATGAGTTTTCCTCCATTACAGTGAAACAACATGAAATACTAAAAATTTTGCGAAACTTCCCTTAGAATTCCTAGAAACGTTAACAAAATTTTTAACAGTAACAAAAATTGTAAACTTTTGTACACGGAAATAATTAAATATAAAAGAAATTGAAAATATCTTTTATTGAACTCCACAGCCACACGAATCAATTAGTTTACAATTCTGCTCTTGACTGATTAAAAGAACCAATTCATAGGTATAGGTTACAGCTGCACGTCCATACATTAAAGCAAAAAGAAAAGAGTTAAGTGTGTTCCCGGTAGGCGCTACTTTCAAATAGCGTATTGCGTATCTTATAAACTGAAATAAGCACATTGGTATTTGAAATAAGCCGTGTTATTAGATTCAAATGTCATTCCAACAATCCTAAAAGCATAGCTTAATAGGTAAAAAAAAAAGTTTACTGTGCCTAAGACATATTATGTACAATCTTATATATCCCCTCTATGTCCGTCTGTCGACAACTTTCGAGTCAGAAGCTACTAGGTCTACGAAGGTGGTTGAGTTGTTGTTCGGAAGGTATCGGCGAAACTTCGTCAATGGCATATAGATAATTCAAATTTTACGCTCACTCCGCCTCATTGGATTAAAAAA
>JAGDQP010066920.1:0-11218 GCA_022664845.1 Lepisma saccharinum | reverse complement strand
TCTGTTCTGTTAAACGGATAGAGGTTTTAGAACGTGAAGGCGAAGAACTGAATGATTTGACCTATGGTG
This sequence comes from Lepisma saccharinum, assembly GCA_022664845.1. Lineage (NCBI taxonomy): Eukaryota > Metazoa > Arthropoda > Insecta > Zygentoma > Lepismatidae > Lepisma > Lepisma saccharinum. The sequence continues at coordinate 11,149 of JAGDQP010066920.1, read as the reverse complement.
GGATATGGAAGCGCTGCAGGATGAGGTGGTTGTTGCGTTACTGGTGGTAGACGTAAGGGAACTACCAGGAAGTTTTCGGTGTTTTCGACAGGTTTAGGACGGCCTGGCATTTGTACGAAAAGGTTGGGTGTAGGTTGTAGCATTGGCTGCATTTAGGAGGATTAGATTGGTTTTGGACAGGCTTTAGTTTGATGGTTTTCAGCACAGTAACCACACTCAGGTTGATTAGGACATTCATCTGATTAGTGACTGTTATATTGCTGACATTTCTAGCATCTGAGTGGCAGCAGTGATTGTGTTCTAGACGGTGCGACCCTATAACGGCATTTGTAAATGAAAGTTCCTGATTGTACAAGTGTGTTATGGTGATTTGAGTCTCTGTTAATACTCTTACCATATAGCTAGGTGTGCCAGTTAATGTTTTATACTAAGATATTTTGTCATATTGAGTGCTTCTTCACGTAGTTCAGATTCTACTTCATCGTCTTGGATGTCCCGATTGAATCTACGTATTACTACTGATAGTTGAGGAGGACGCTGTGGTGGTGGTTGCATTTTGATAGTCTGAAAGTGGATCTAGGTGAGTGCTAGGGACAAAAATCTGAAAACTGAATTTGTTTCCAATTGTCCTTCTCAAGTTGCCGTCTGTGGATTTTATAATGAAGCCGTTCCTGGTAGGCATAATTTCAGTAATGGGTTGTTTAGAAACATAGTTTGTAAGTTTGCAGAATAGTTGTTTGATGTTTGTAAACGGGAGTCGACCTTGGTTGGAAGGAAAGAATATATTGTTGTCTTGGATGAAGTATTTGATTGTTGATTGTCTGAATCGTAGTCGGATATATTCATGAGTCGCTCGGTATCAGAGTCATAGTTGGAAGCGCTAAGCGTATGTGTGTGTTTGCTTGGAGGCGACTTGTCGCTACCTGACCTGCGTAAGGAAGGCGAACAAGAATGATTTCCTGTTAATGATAAACCGGTGGTGCGTTGTTTAGGAATTGTTTCAGTGCTGGTATTTTTGATGTAGCAGTTGAGGCTGATTGAGTGACGGTAGATGGCAGAAGATGTTTTCCTCTTTGCTTTGATGTTTTAGGGATGATGTTCTGCGAAAGGAGTATACAAAAGATACTGATATGACAAAACAGCTTAGTGTTAGAATAATTGTCATACGTAAAGAACCTGTCACCCTAATGTATTTGTAACTAGTGTGTTTGTACATGATTGCTGAATGAGGGACAGCCTATAAGATAGTTGTCCAGTGTATGTGCACTCCTTCCGCAATCTGTATTCGAAGACAGGATTATTGGCATTATCAGTCTTGTCTCGCAAAGAACAGACTGAGGCAAAAAGAGACGCAAAATGATGAACAGGAAGGTTTCAAAACTCAGATTTGCTTGGTCCACTTGGTAATACAAGGGCTTCTAAGCACCAATTGGACGATATGTTTCTGGATTGAGGTTACAGACCTTGAAGTCATTGAGATGAAGAGCATAACTCATATGCTGACTTTTATATGGTAATATAAACATTTAATGGGTTATGAAAGCATTTAAATTGTTATAGTAACTTTAACTGTATTCTTCGGCATAATAGTTGTCTATACCAGTTAACACTATCGCAATTGTTCATTCAACATAAGGTGTCACGCAAATCATTAACGGTGATTTCGGGTGCTTGATTACAGATTATCATAATAGGTATATCTGCGATTTTGACTATCCAACTGCCAGAGATAAAATTGGTTAACTCGGCGAAGAAAGAGCTATGACAAACTTTGCATGTATGAGCCAACTATTAAGTGGTCACATCAGTTCATCCCGAGTCAATAAAACCAGTAGCGGCTCGTGGCTTGATGAGGAGATAGTGCCAAAAAGTTCAGCACCAAAATATACAAGTATAAAACGATCGCATATAAGCGGTATTATAAACAAAAATAATTCCTGTAAAACCAAGATATCTGGATAGGTCGAGCACAGGTACCAACCCTGCTCCGATAGGCCATCCTGAATGTTTCAGTCGAATTCCGGGATGGTACCTTCTGTAAGTCCAGGGTCGCTGCCTTTCCACAACCTTGCCAGTGGCGTCTCGTGGGCTTGAAAGTTGGTAGTTCACAACCAGTGATTCCGCCAGACCCCCTTTTCGGTTGTGTCACTCCCCAAATTATCGAGCGTATCCCAAATATGAATTTTTACGGTAAAAATAATAGAAACCGTGCATAACTCCAGTTACACCCTCCCAATTTTTATTTAAAACCCCCAAAACTGAAAATCCTGGCAGAATCTCTGCTCCAAAGAACAACGAAGGAAGTACGAGAGCAAGAAACACATCGTTCGATAGCTTGAAACCAGTTCTCAATGTGCTAAGTAGAAAATAGAACTATAGCTCTCGATAACTTATTTACACTATATACTGAGTTAAGAAAGAAAAAGGTACTCCACACAAAAATAAGTACTTGACTGGTAAGGAATCATCTCGCTTTTTGAGGTATGCAGGTTTGAAAACTCGACAGTGCAGTAACGAATGTATCTCACAGCAGTTTTCCACGGGAGTATACAATTGAAAATTGTCTTTCACAGTAAATACATACATACACAAAATAATAATAAGAAGAAGAAGAAGAAAAAATTAAATATATTCTTCTTAAATTCATTTGTATATGATGTCCATTCGTCTGTTGTTCTGGGCAGCAAATTTATCTATAACTCTTTGGTTGAAGTACTGCATTTTCCTTACCAACTGATTTTCAGTGGATAGCATTGCCAGGGCGCTGAGACGATCTTGTGTCATCGTATTTCTTAGAAAAGTCTTAATATGCTTTAATGTTGAAAAACATCTTTCTGCTTCTGAAGTGGACATCGGAATTGTTACCATGATTTTGAGGAGTTTCGTAGACTCTGTTCGAGTCCACTGGGAATCCCCTTCAAACAACAGGCAGGGAAAACAAAACAATGCCATTTTTACGTCACATCCTGTAAGCCACTTATGCTTTTTGTACCAATCACTATTAAAAGTGCGACGATATGTACGAGCTTTACCTTTCACTTGCTGATTCAGAGTTAGGTTCGGCTGATGAGGACCCAAAGTTTTAATTTCGAGTCTTTCAGATTCTGTCAACTTATTAAAAGTCACCGATTGCAATCTATGAACCGAATTCATATTGATGGCAGTAACGCACTACACACCAGTACACTAAACACACTGAAACAATACTCCTTCACTTCAACACAGCTTCACAACACATTTCATTCAAACGTGGAAAAAACACTCATTCAAATCGGTGTTCAGCATTATAAAATATCTCACTAAAGTAGGCACTGTTTTCTCTCTTCCTTATAAGGTATCTGAGAACTATGATTGGTGAACTGAAATTATATTAATCTACCTCTTGCAGCACACAAAATTACGATATATCTCACAAAATAAAAGAAACTCACAATATCACTTTTCAGATCTAGTATTTTGGAGCTTTTAGGTATGAGGGGGTTAGGAGTAGCCTCTTTGTCCTAAATTGCTTCCTTAAAGATAGTTAACCGCAAAAGATTGAGAGTTTATTATGCAATGGAATGTGTTGAAAAATACATGTTTTATAGAATGCCTCCTTTTCTATTAATAAATCTTTAGTGACGAAATGAACAAATCAATTCCGAAAATCCCTTCCATCTCTCGCACGATACACTAAGAAAAAGAAGGTTGTTTATTGTTTACGCAATGTTGCAAACTGCTTGATACTGTTCATTAGCTCTTCGTTTATTAGTGATACTGGAACTCAAACAATTTTATGTAAATAGAGATGCAACATTATGTTATTTAAGCGTTTAATATATTTGTCCATAAACTATTTATTGTGTATTTTGCGATTTTGGTGTGTAATGAACGTATATCCTTGCTTCTGCCAGAAGATTTGATTATATTTTAAACACGAGAACGGGTGGAAAAGTCAAGGAGAGTTAGCAACAGTGCTCACCCCTGTTCTTCTGCTATCTTCGTTCACTCTATGATTGTGTACGCCGAGGTCCCATATACACAATGTTATAAGTTAGGCCTAACGCCAGTTAAGCGCATATGGGGCAACGCGTTCACAAACGAAATGTGAACTGGAAACAAATTGGAGAGTAATAACAACTTGATAAACGAAATGTATACCTATGCCTCAGTGTAACAATTTAAAATGTGGTATGTTTTTAAATCTTTCAATAAGAAACACAATCTGAAACGAAAACAATGATAATTCGAAAATAGTTGGCAGTTCACGTGCTCCTGTGAACGTTTATACGCGACGTCACTGATTCGCTGCCGCCTGTCGAGAATGAGAGGAACCAATTTTAAGTGTCACCTAAACGAGCGTGAAGTAAGATCATTTGGCGGTGTACGTTTCTTTCGCAGTAATTGTAGTTTTTTTGTTTTCGGTCGAGTGAAACTTCATTTCCTGAACACATACCGAGGGCTGTAGTTTTACCTAAGGCCTTTACTTCTAGCCATTCGTTTCAGTAATGTGTAGCGAAGGTTGTTTATTTTAAGATGTTAGTTAAAAGACCACGAGAGGTAGTCTAGTTATTATAATAGGCTGTCATATTTGTTACGTCTACTGGCCCGAATTTCACCCTCTACGACATTTCCTAATTTCGTCCCGGAGACGAAATTTGGAACAATGCTAAGAATTGGAATCTTGTACAGAATTTTTCACTTGTATATTTGCCGATAAGTAAGCGAAAGGAATGGAATAAAGAAGCAATAATGCAGGCCATAACATCAATTAGAGAAAAGCAGATGGGATACAAATTGGTAGTAAAAACTGTTAATGTTCCTACATCCACCTTGAAAGATTACGTCAAGTCTGGAATTCCAGCTGAAGATTGTGTTATAAAAACAACTGGGCGTAAACCTCTTCTGACGAACGGTATTGAGAAACAACTTGTTGCTTATTGTTTGGAAATGGAATCTCATTTTTATGAACTAACGTTTTCAGATCTCAATTAATCGAATGGCTTACCAACTTGCAGTAAGAAACAATCTTCTTATGGTGCCATGAAGTGTGCGTAACTATCAAAATTGGGAAATACTTTTATCTGTGACCAGTGGTGTCATTTCAGTTTTTGCTTGAGGGAGCAAGATCCCCTTGGCGTATCCTACCTATTTCCAAGCGTAGTCCTTACTTCATACTCTGCATATACGTAATAGTGATTCCGCCAGACCCCTCTGTGGGGGTGTCACCCCCTCAAATCCTTGAGAGCACCCCAAATTGAAAAACTATGGTCAAAACTCGAGAGAAAACATGCAAAACTCAAGTTATACTCTCCCAATTTCGACTTGACATTTCCCAAACTGAAAATCCTGGCGGAATCCCTGGACGTAATTCATATGAATCTGTTCGCTGTTAATATGATATAATTAATTCTAACCGATAAGAATGAAAATACAGTTTTTTTTAATGAAAAATTCTGCGTTCAAAGTGCTTTTGGCAGAAGTGGGTGATGTAAACTGTTGGGTCTGTAAATCCAGCGTCGAGACCACTGGTTGCCAGCTGCTTAGCGTGGCATATTGGTTGGCGAAAATGTGCGCAGCACAGGGTTTCTCGGCGATCCAATGCAGACGTAACGCATAATTATTCTTGAAAGGTACTAATATGAATGGAAAAGGGTATATAAACTTCTTCACAGAAGACGAAGTAAACGCTCGATATAAAAACGCACAATAGGTAAAGATAAAAGTACTTCTTAAAACCTTTATATCTCATTTTCGATTTTTTGTATGATGTTCACGCCAAATTAATCACTATAACAGACAATTAAATTCACTAACCGACATTGCGTAGCGCCTTACAAGTATTATTTTAGTTATAAATTTAACTCCGAACTCCTAAAATGTAGAAATTGAAAAAAAAATTATTTTTTTTTACTTTTCAGTGTGTTATATATCGGTTTAACTTGTCTTTTTAAGAAGTTTTTTACGAGTTAGTGCTTTTATATTCTCACATTCAGGGGGGCAATTGCCCCACCCTGCCCTCCCTAAATGTCGCCCCTATCTGTGACAGTTGTGAATATGTGTAGCCTCAAAATGTCAATGTTCACTGAAAATGAGGATTGACAATTGAGAGTAGAGTTAATAACACTACCTTTACTCCATTTTTCTTGCTTTCTTTGACACATATTTTGTTTATTTTAAATATCCAACAGTGCTTTCGTACTGTATTACCACTCAGTTATCGTATTAAATAATTTTCTAAGTAATAATAGTAAGTGAAGTTGAAAGTAAACAATATCAGGTACTCTATCCCCCCCTGAAAAGATAACCTAATTCGCACACTAACTACATATCAATCAACCATAGGCGTAATGATTACTCTTAACATAGGCTATAGGGGAAAAACGTAGTTTAATTAACCTTTGATATTCATGTTACAAGATCATTCAATTTCATCGTAAGATTTGAATTCGCTGGCAAGACTTTTTCCTAATAATAAAATAGCTGGCTCTTACAGAACTGTCGAGTAATTACACTTGCTCTTCAAGACAGAGTCGCATTGAAAACCTGCCGCCATCTATACTCTCTTGTTGGAAGTCCCGAAACGTTCTGTCATCTATACTCTCTTGTTGGAACTGCTAATAAGTACGTGGTAAAAATTGAATCGGGAGGAAATTACTTTGATGCCAATAGTCCAAGTGATTTAATGCATCAAATGTTCAAAATGATGCCCTTCGACCACGATGCACTTTCGAATTCCTTGAAGAAATGATTGGTGTGTACGTAAAAGAATATCTCTCTCAATATTCACACACGCATTACGTATTCGCTCCTTCATGTCTTCTGGAGTCGTTGGAACACTGAAATAAATCTTCTCTTTGAGATAACCCCATAGGAAAAAATCTGGAGCTGTTAAATTAGGAGATCGAGCTGGCCAATGGACTGGACCTCCGCGACCAATCCAACGACCATTATATTTGGTATTTAACACTTCTCTTACTGTTCGTACAGAATGGGCAGGGCAACTATCATTCGGGTACCACATGTTGTTTCTCACTTCTAATGGTACATCTTCCAGTAGTAAGAGTAACTCTTCAATTAAAAAAGTTTCTGTACATTTCTGCCCTTAATGTACCATTGAAAAAAAAGGTCCAATTATTTTGTCCCCCAAAATTCCACACCAAACATTAACTGACCATGGTCTCTGATGCTCCACTTGTCTTAACCAATGTGGATTCTGCACTGCCCAATAATGCATGTTATGGCGATTTACCTCACCATGATTGGTAAACGTACATTCGTCAGAAAATAAGACAAACATAAAAAAAGTCATTTCGAATTCGAATTTTCTCTTCAGCCCATGTACAAAATAATATTCTATTCACAAAATCGTCACCAGGTAATTCCTGATGTAACGACACGTGATAGGGGTGAAATTTCCGTTGTTTCAGTATATTCAATACACTGCCATTTGATATTCTTGCGTTTATACATAAGGTACGAGAACTCACCTGGGGATCTAAATTCACTGCAGCTAATACTGCAGTTGTATGATTTTCGTCGGTGGCTGTTTTCCTTCTATTCCGCTTTCGGGGCTGGACACTTCCTTCTTCGGAAAATTGTTTAACGACTCTTGAAAACGATATCCTAGAGCGAGTTCTCCTACCAGGAAAACGTTCGGCACACAAACGAATTGCGTGTTGAATATTTCTTCCTGATTTTCCATAAATGAAGACTATTTCAATCTTTTCTTCTAAAGATAAAGGTTCCATTTTGCTTTCAGTAACAACAGATTAATACGTTTACGATATTTACATTGAGTCTAAGGAATGACACATGCAAAAAATAAATAAAAAGTTCAATTCATATGGAACAAAACACTGCAGCTGATGCAAAAATGTAAATAGTAGCAGTTACTGGGAAACGGTTTAGTGCCTGTTACTAGACATGCCCACTAAACAAACCAAAATGGTGAAGAAAACACGAAGAATAACTCCGCTTGAGATCGAACCTATGACCCTTTGCACAAGAGTCGAGCACTCTACCATTGAGCTACTTCTCCACACTTTCTTCACTCATGTATTACTTGATAAGTAAACATAAGAGTAATAATTACTTTATTTCATCTATTTTCACAGCCAAAATGCACTAATTATACAAAAGAATCAAACTATCACGTTTGTACAATCTGAGTAACAGAAATACACATATTTGCATCGAATTATATTATAATAGAACGAAAATAACATGGAAAGTGACGATAAGCTGTTATTTTTTCGCGTGCACGCAAACGAAAGGGTAAAAAAGGGAATTTTGAAACACTGTTGCTATCTTTTACAACGCAAAATACTCAGCTTTTACAAAATATCTGATATCTCGGTAAGTATTTGACTTATCGATCTCAAATCAACGCTACAATGTTCTTTATGCCATATTGACTTGGCCTATAACTTTTAAATCATAATGTAACAGTGATTTTTTCTGAGCTATTACACCATTTACAAACTCAATTTAAAGAGTACTCATCACTGTTCCATTTCATGTGCTCAGAGAATTTGTATGCCACTTACAGTGTGTGCAAAAAACATTTAATTTTACACTTCTTTTATGTTATTTCTCGAAAACTTGGCAACCCTGAACTACGAGTGTCATCTCTTTCGCCTTTGTTTTCACTACTCATTTCAATTATGAAATCAAATCTAGGCCATTCCATTTAAAAATATATAAGTTTATATTGGGTTGGCAACACTGTTCATTGGGTGTTGTTGCCTAATACACGAGAAAATGTCCCCCTCCATATCGTTCCTTGATGCAAAGTTTCGCTTCTCTCGCTCTTTCGGTTTCTCCATTATAGAGGGTGATCAAGATAAATTGTCCACCCTGTATATATATATCAGCGAACAGAAATTATGAAAATAGGAAATAAGATAACAAGGGATGTTTTGTAATTAAGGCGTAAAATATGGTCTATATTTAACAATTGTGGGCATGGTGGTCTTTCAGAAAAGGCTACGGATCTTTACTGAGGGAACTGAATTTACTGTTACCAGCCATAAAATCTTTTGTGATGGACCATTTCTTAGAAAACACTTAATCATACATAATAACATTTCAGACAATTATATAAACATTCTCTTACCACTCTATCCGCCCAAAACAAAAAAATGAAGACCTGAATGGCAAAATATCCCACGACAAATTTCTTATGAGGAGGAATTAAATTCCAAGTTTCCGATATGTAACCATATTAATCTGATATTATTTTTTATCAAAAAAGATTCTCTCGTGGAATTTGGATGTAATATTCATGTTTTACCCGAGTGGATATCTTCTGGAATGTAGATTTCAACGAATAGAAAATGTTTAAATAGGAAATAAGTAGACATGGGATATTTTGCAATTGAAACCTTAAAATATGGCCTATAATTAATAATTGTTGGCATGAAGGTCTTTCTGAAAAGGCTATGGATCTTTACTGAACGAACAGAATTTACTGTTACCAACCAAAAAATCAGTTGTATTGGACCATTTCCTAGAAAACGCTTAATCATATATAACTAGTAAACCCGTGCTGCTCCGCAGCATTAGGTAGGTTGGCGATGTATTAAAGGTAAGGATTTGCGGCATCTGAAAGCCTTCTCATTTTTATACTTTCGCCTATCAACCTATGCTGCTTTGAAGCGAGGAATATAGAATATACTCGAGCTGCTTTCTTTTTCGAAAATTTTATTAACATATAGATGTACATAAATAACTAATCATTTGTTCATTTAGAAATTATACATAACTTTATAATACCTCCTTCCATACAATATTAGCTGTGCGTCGACCCTTTGGCTGTATCTGAACCTTGACATTTTCAAATGATTTCGCGCGAGATAGAGCAACATACAATTGACCGTGAGTGAAAACAGGTTCAGGTAGGTAGATACCCACTTTTTCAAGAGTTTGTCCCTGTGCTTTATTAATGGTCATACAAAAGGCCAGTCCTACGGGAAACTGTCTGCGTTTAAAAGAAAACGGTAGAATGGTATCTGATGGAGACAGATCAATCCGAGGTAGTAATACCTTCTGTCCCATATTTAGTCCAGTTAGAATTTCCAACTCCAGTATATTATCGTACATTTTGTATACCTTGAGTCTCGTACCATTCAACAAACCGTAGGCGGCATTCAGGTTGCGCAGGAGCATCACAATACAGCCTGGTTTCAAGTTTAGTTCATGTGGTGGCAAACCGCTGACCTCAAGACTATTTAAAAATTCTGTGGGAAACTGCAGCAATTCGCTTTCATCCTCAGTTATTAACTGGTTCACACTTGTATAGCTCCTGGCTTCTCCAGGTATTAGATCTAAAACCTTCTTATTTATTTCATTGCAGTGTTCATTTTTTGGTGCGAGAATAGTCATTTTAGAGATAACAGAATATTGGAGTGCTGAAAAGTCTGTGCCATAGATTTCGGTCACAATATCTCCACTTGACACCAGAGAAGTGGGTAAATCAATTAAGTCGGAATTATTGATGTCTGCAGGATTATATTCACCATTACCTATTTGTAACAAAAAGTTAGCAAATTCGCACTCCTCAGGCTTGGCACGCATATTTTTGCGAAGGGTGAATATTTTGAAAGCGGGCCATAAGGGTGAGAATTTGATCGAATTATGAACTGTTGTAGCTCGCGATGCATGAGGAACAACAGGTAGAACTTGCCTAAAATCTCCTCCCAATATAATGATTTTCCCACCAAAAGGCACACCATTATTCATTATATCCTGTAAGAGCCGGTTTACACACATCAAAGAATGCTTACTGGCCATAGGAGCTTCGTCCCAAATAATCAATCTAGCGGATCGAATCTCAAGTGTTTCTTTACTATTCACTTTCAGCCCCGATATTGAATGTTCATGTAAACTTAATGGCAACTTGAAACGGCTATGAACAGTACGACCATGAGGCAGTAACATAACAGCAATTCCAGTCCATGCCACAGAAATGACGTTTAGTCCAAGTTGTTCACAAAGGCCAATTAAACACTGGTACACAAAAGTTTTTCCCGTGCCTCCTGGGCCATCTAGGAAGTATGCATTACTCACATTTACATCACACGTCTCAATCAAGCCTCTAATTTCATCTATGAAGACATGTTGTTCTTCATTTGCCTTTGACATCATGTTTGTCAATTGTTGCGGTTTT
>JAGDQP010066918.1:0-11218 GCA_022664845.1 Lepisma saccharinum | reverse complement strand
CAATCAGAAAATCGCAGTAAAATTATACATCCCAAAACCACGAACAAGCAACAATATGTCTCAAGACTGTAGTTACGTTACTTCAAGGCAAGACTGATTAGGAGTAGTTGTTCGTGGTTTTGGGATGTATAATTTTACTGCGATTTTCTGATTGTGGAATTTTAAACTTACTTTATTTTGGACTCAAGGTGCCGTGAAATAGTAATTGGTTCATTATTTTGTACATTGTATGTACGTAATTTATTAAATGAAACAGTGCAATAATTTCGGGAGTGTTAATTTCAGTGAAAATTTAAATGTTTGTGTTAAATGCGGTGAATCACTGTTGGTTGAAGGGTGAAAAAGCTAGGGAGTTTCAAAATGCCAAAACTTTTGCTCTTTCAGAATTGAAAATAGTTTTATCTGCAGTCGTCAATGCCCGATAAGAGACCCAAGTTTCTCTCTCGTATTGAGTTCACAGTTTCGTTTCTAGATGGCGTGCAGTATCCGTCCAAGAACACTGAGCGCGCTACTTTACATTTTTTTGCTACTTCGACTTCCTAGCTTTCCACCCTTTAAATTTGGGATATTGCTTTGCCAATAATTCTTTCGGAAAGCGTAATTTTCCTTCCTTTATTTTCTTGTAGGCTCAAGGGGCATTGAACAATTGCGTCCTAGGGAACACAACAATTTTCGCTGAATCGCCTGCCGATAATGAAGTTCATTCTCTGCTGCAGTGCTTGGGTCATGGTGGACAGCAGCAAGGAGGCTCTGCAGGGTGGAGTGTGAATATGAGAGGATCTACTCCAGTTACCGCTCCAGCTCCCACTACATTCACACCCGTTACTTCCAAGGGCACCGACACGTGGGCCCTGAGTGGTGGTAGCCAATTGTGGGCGAACCCGAGTGCGAGTTCTCTCTGGGGAGCTCCAACATTCGATGGGGAACAGCATCGCGCTACTCCATTAAATTCATTGTTACCTGGGGATCTTCTTGGTGGTGAATCCATGTAATGGAGAAAAAAAACTTCGTTTTTTGTTTGTTTTTTATTGTTTTTCAGTCCTGCATAGAAGATGAAAGACATGCAGGTTTTGCATTTTAAGCTGTAAAATCAGGCTTCTCATCAGAGAACTTCCCTGTGATCTCACTCTTAAACAAGAAGACTTCTCTATTCACTCAATCATATTATATCAGAACAGTAATATTTGACTACCAAGTATTGTTTTTAAACTGTGCAAGTATGCGTCACAAAAGTTAGAAGATAACAGTTTATTCTGCTTTAAGCTTCAGTCCATATCTTGGAACAAAAAAACAAAACAAAAAAAGGTTGATTGATTGGAAGGGCTTGTTGTGCTGCACTTTGAATATGTACAATGAATTTTTCAAGCGTTAGCGTCCTGTTTTGGAATAAGTGTGTGTTTGGAAAGTCAAACATAGCGTATGTACAACTTGTGCTGTGACTTTTGAGTGGCTTTTAAACTGTGACTTCTCAAAGCTCCTGTAGAAACTGACTTTATTTTGTTTCAGAATGGTGCAAAATTTTTCAACCCTGCTACAAAGCGTGGTACTTTTTTTCTTTTTAGTTTTTTGTAAGCATTGCAGCAGGGTTGCGTTGAACTTGTCCCATATGTAGAAAAGAATGCCAATGTAATTTTTAAGTCTTATAATATAATAAAAGAAAATATTATGTATATGAAAGATTAATCATGGTTAATGGAATGTACATTTTGTGCTTACTTTTTGCCAATATTGTACCAAAAGATGTTTACCTAGTATAAGGTATGTTAAGTCAGTAGTATATAAGATTTTTAAGTGACAAACTATGTATGAGATGCATTATTGTGAGATGTAGATTTAACATAAATTACTGCATCCTTTTTGGTAGTGTATCTGCCAATGAATGTGATAATTACCTGTGCAAACTTGTCAATTTACTATGTGCGGGTGTTGAAAGTGCAGTACATTTGTGAACTGTTAGATACATGGTCACTACAAATGTTTGGTTTGTGGTGAATATGTATAATGGGGTGCTCCTTAATTCAAATATAAAATAAGTGATACATACAGATTATCCTGACAACTTGATATAAAATGGAGAAAAAAAAAAAGTACAAGTGTTCAAGTCATTTGAAAACCTCACTGCTCGAAGCTTTGATGTTACATGTATGAGGTTTATAGTCCATCCTTGCCTTTCGCTTGTTTTGATTAGAAGTCTGGAAATACCTCTGTGACCCTTGGGGTCTTGTGATGCATTCATCAAGTCTGGACTGGGCAGTGTTCACTGAATCACTCATCTGAATGTGAGCTCAGCTTTAGTAGTTTAATATTGCACAAATGAAAGTTTTACAATAACCAATCACTTTTTCAAAAGTCCTTACCAATTAGTATTTTCCTTACTTTTCCAGTATTTTGTGATGAAGTGCCACTTGTGTTTCATAATTGTATTTAAGGATATGTATTATCCTTTTTAATTAAGAGAGAATATGTGTTATAAATTTGTAAGAGTAGTTAAAATGAGCCATATCAATTGTCAGATAGGAATAAATTTAAAATAAATAAATACATATAATTAAATAAATATATAAATATATATATATACAAATTGTACTGCAATGTTATGACTAAGTGAGATGGTTATCAATGTCGTCTGCCAAAAGATTTAGAAAGGACTCTCTACTAGATGTTAAGTGAAATTTGACCAATGTCTGCTCCGTGTTAAGAATGCCTGAGGAGGATACATGAATGAACTGTTATCAGCCTTAGGTGTTGCTGATATTTCTTCCAGTGATATAAAAGTGTATATTGAAAGTTAACAAGTAGAATTTAGAATTATGTTGGCTTTATAAGGAGCCCCAAGGATGAATTTTGTCATGATTTAGATGTTTGTATACAGACTTGTGTGGTTCTGTGGGTTGGGCTTTTATTAGAAACTCTTATTGTAGCTAGTTTGTGATATATATATATTATAGGTTCTGTGTTCAGTGGGCTGTCTTAGATATTGCACGTCAAAATAGTCGAAGATCCTTCCATGGCAACCATAAACAGTACACAACGGATAAAGACGAGACCAAAAATTACGTTTAGGATCTGATGTTGGACTGCATTAAAAAGTATAAATATATATATTATATATAGTGGTTGCTGTCTTGTTTTTCTGATGTGATTTGTATTAATAGTTTAAAAGAAAACGAAAAAAAGAGGTACCTATGCTTTTGTGGCTGTTCAGTTTAAATTAGTGCCTGTATTGAGAGAAGGGAATCAAAGATTTTTTTATACATATATATATTTTTATTTTTTTTAATTCGGATTCCTTGATAAATTGAATTTTGAGTATCATGCGGAAGTGAATCACATTTTCATACTCGTTCGTGTTCTGAAAGAAATGAAAAATTGCGTTCTTAACGATAGTACTTCGAAATAGTTTCCCTTCTCTTGACCTTAATCCCAATAAGGTTCAAACTTAATTACCATATAAAAAAACTGTTGTCGCCTTATTGGAATCTTGCATGGTTTGATCATTGAAGTATAGACGTGTCTGCTAAGTCAGAATGTACAAGTGTCATTGTGTACATGTATATTCAGAAATTATATCGCAGTACTACTGTTTTTGAGTTATATTATTTCTATGTATTAGTCTAGGAGGCTTAAGCCCATGTGTGTGTGCGTGCGTGTGTGTACAATATATTTGAAAATCTGAAAAAAAAATAATGTAAATTTGCAGTTCGGTAACATGCATATTTCATGTAATGTATAAGTATGTGTAATAGTAGTATTATGCTCGACCAGTCATTTGACAGTAGTGTGTTAATTGAATCTACGTTTAATGATTTGCGAAAGCTCAGTAAAGTCTGATTTATTTTCTTGTTTGGTGCGGAACTAATGTAAATGAATGGTCGTGCTGTTTCTGTTGTTGCAGGTAGTTTAATCTTAAGTGTAATTTAATGTATGTATTTGGTCTGTTGTTCTTCTTCCATGTTGCTCTGTCTTTAAGAATAAGGAAAAAATCCTGGTAGGGTTTAACGTCACACTATATTTACCGTCCTTAAAGATAAAACCAGTAGTCTATTTTTATGCTGTATCTGGCTGGACTGCCTTCCCTAAGTGCTTTGTTCGTTATAACAACTCTTCTAAATTATATATTGAACAGTTCTTGCAGGCTTTTTGACAGTTCTCATTCTTTGTTTCTTGTTTTCATATACTCGCAATGAATTTATTTATTCCAAAGTAGATTGTGTAATATTTTCTTTGTCGTTAATTTTTTTTGTTTTTAAGAAAATTAGGTATTTCCGTGGCCTGCAGCAGTTTTCATTGTTCTTTTAAGGGAAGAAATAGTCTTCACATTTATTCCTTTTCATTATTATTATTATAACTATTTAAAAAATCCTAAATACCGAATCATGCTTTTTGTTTTCAAAAAATTGATTTATTTTGATAGACGATTGAAGCAAATGCTTAAAATGTGTTATATATATATATTTTATGTTAACTTCTGCATTCCTAGGCACGTTGTTAGGAGACTGAAATATTTTATTTGTAGAGTAGTGTGAATAAGTGCTGTGCCAGATATAGTTTTTCTGAGGTAATCAGTGCAATAAATTTGTTGAAGGTATTTCTGTGAAATTATTCATTTGCTGCAGAGTTTATATTCTTTATGCATAACAAGTCTGAATCAAGAAAAAAAAAATGTTGTGATGGAAGGCAGAAAAAAAAATAAAAATTAAAAAAAAAAACTGAGGCTGTACATGTATAGTGCATTGAATACCAAAGACGGAAGGTTTAACCTTCCAGCTGTCGGAACAGACTGGGCTCTGCATATTCATAATGTGCAGGATTTTAGATCAAAGTGATTTTTCAAAATAAATCCAATGTAATTGAAGCCACTTTTCCATTGAGGCATCCTAGTTCACCATTCTTCTTCCATGCATTTTGTAATAGCATAAAAAAGTACCAAAACTAGGGTGCTCTCCAGTTCAAGAGGGGTTGTGAATCAAAGGGGTGATAGTTTAGTTTTCAAGTCAGAAAAAAAATTCTAGGTTAAATAATAATAATAAGGAAAAAAAAAATTATCCAAATCTTAATGGGCACAAGGATTGAAACTTATAAAGTACTCAAGTGCCTTGTGTTTGACGTTGTTAGGGTAGTAATCGTGCAATGTCTGGCGTTACTTACTGTGTACTCTTATATGAATACCTTGGTAGGGGAGTTGAAATAAAAAAAAAAAGAACTTACATCGGATTGATGTGTGTACTGCCATGTTGACTCTCAGGTGAAGGTGCTGTAAATAGTTGTTTGAAGCTTAGGGGTGTGGGTACCTGTACGTAACTTAATTTATTAATTCTTTCTTCCATATATTTTACCTCATTCACCCTATCAATCACTTAATTCCAGAGAGGCATAAAGTGATTTGAGTTTTTATGTTAAAACCTAGTATTGCTCACTGTTAACTTCATATAGCATAAATAGCATATCCTCATTTTTATCTCCTGAAGAATAAAAAAATAAAAATAAAATATAAAATGAAAAAAAAATGATCGAGTGGAGTTGTTAGCGGATTGTACAAATATTATAAAGTTGCCATTCATTAGATTGTACCATCTACTTTTTAAAAACTGAGGTTTGTGTTCTGACGTATCTATGGTGATATTTTACTGTTCCTTTTTAAATGACTGTTATTTAGCCAGTTGAGGAGGTGAAGAATTCCTTTCCAGTGGACACTGTGCCTTACGGTTACTGGGCCAGGATTAAGAATAGGGCAAAGGAATTCTTGTCCTCTTTGTTACCAAGTTGTACAAATTGCTTCCGAGTGAGAATCGTCAGTGATGGGGAGGTTTCTGCTTCGGTGGAGCACAAGATTTTTCGGGCAACTGAAGAAAACAAAAGTGTGTGGAGATCGGTGTTAATTTCCCCAACTTACTTATATATATATATTATATATAAATATATAGATAATTAATATATAAATATACGTATGTGTATAAGCGTGTGTGGGTGAGTGTATGTATAAGGAAGAGAGCTTTTTTTGTTTTTCGAGTGTGCGTGCGTGTGTGTGTGTGTGTGTGTAGCTAACAAGTGAATAACTTCGGATAGTACATACTTTTAAAAGATTGTATACCACCAAGCCTGAATATGGTTTGACCAGAGTAACTGCTTGTTGGCCAGATGTCTGGCAAACTCAAGATATCTGCCAGTTCTGGAAACTTGCGTGGCCTTACTATTGAAGCATCCTTGAGACATATCTTGTGTCATGGCGGACATGGCCACAATCCTTCCGCAACTCTTTTTAAATCCAGCCAAGTATCAAGTTTCTTCCAAAGGGTGATTTTTATGATTAACCCCGGGGGAACAAAAGAAAATAAAATTGGATTGCAGCCTCAGGGATAAACAGCCTTTAGTTCTGTGCTAGTCCTACCATCATAGCAAGTATTAATGAAAAATCTTCCCTGTTCAGGCCAGTTCCAATGAAAATACAATAAATACTACTTTCCATACTTTTAGAAGAAATGTATGGAACGGTTTTTAAAGCTCAAAATTCACTAATTGTGAAATTAGCAATGAAAAAAAGTGAAAAATTAAAACTTGTAAAGAATCAAATTAACCAAATGCTAAGTTAACTGGACTTTCTTGATTTTTTTAAAAAGTATATATCTGATAACCAAATGTAGAGGTGTTTCATCCCAAGTGAGACTTTCAACTGTAGTCTTTTATAGTATGTGACTAAATATGGGGAGTGCCTCTATTAGTGATTTTCTCACCAGGACTTTAAAATCCTCTACATATCACCAACACCAAGTACATATGTGGCTCTCTATTTTTGTCATGATTTAACTGACAATACTGGCATACCAGTGTGGTAACTTTGAGTTATCGAGGTATGCGTAAAGATTTTGAAAGAGGAGTTGTATTTTTCCACTCCAGTTGCATGACTGGTTGAAGCTCTTAGCAGTTGATTTGCTCATGTCATGTGTTAAGTAGCAGCAGTCATGATGACTCGTACAGATAATGACAAGCGGTTACTATATAAAGATAAGTAAAAATATCTAGAAAGTTAGGTAGCATGTAGAGAGGAGTGCAAAGTACTATTAACAACTCAGTTGGAGTAGTGGTATTTAACGAACGGATGCGTAAATGTCCGTAGGTTAGTATTGAAAAATGAACAGAGGGATAAATAGCTGCAGTACGTAGGAATGACATATAGTGACTATAATGTATATTTACAAAGTCTATTTACGTCTTTATATTATATATATATAGTGGTTACCTGCACTTGTTTTTTTAATGTAAATATTGCTGTGAAGTGTTGTGGTGTGATACAAATGAACAATAAGGTACCCAAAGTAAGATCTATTAATTTAAAAAGAAATGACATATGTTCAACAGATAAGAACTGTAATGAGTGACACTTAAAATATTTTGCATTTTAAATTTTTTGTTTGTGAACGCTAACATCAGTCTCTTTTTGATGGTGCTGTCGTGTGTGTTGGAAGCTAAGGACAGAATGTGATAACATTACTGCGTGGACTGGTGTCGTGCTCTGTTATTGTAAGAACTTGTCATATATTGGGTTTTTTGGAATAAGATAGGCTTTATATGGGTGATAGGTAGTACCTGAATCAAGTAATAATAATTTAATCCTAAAAAAAAAACACGTGCTAAGTTCCCAAATATGACCTCTTAGCTATCCTGCCAAGTACAAATTATAAATTGGCAGCCAAATGTTGCAATAAACTTGACACACACAAGTTTGGAAGGAAAGGTTATCTAGTGCGTGTGATACAAAGTTAACACTTAGATGAAGTAGTGTGTAAAGTTCCATATTATATACATATATATTATTTTTCGTTTTATTATTATTATAATTAATTATTACGGTTACTTTTTTTGTTAATTGAAAAAAAAAAATGCCAGTTCTGCTACCAGTAACTGAGACTGTCTTCGACTCAATCCCTCCTCCCCTCGCCCTTGTTTTTGTAACCAAAGGAAAGCGATCCTCGCTTTCAGTATAGGTAGAATTGGCTCCAGATTCTAGTATCAATAATTCCATAGAGCTAAGGTTTTGGACAACGTAGTAAGACGGCTGTAAGTAAACAGACTGAGTTGTAATTCTTCAGTATCGATAATAGCTCACGTGAATACCTCGAGAAAAAGATTAAAGCAAATATGGGATCAGTATTGAGTATAATCTCATGAGAGCAGATGATTGAGTGTTGGACACTCTGTATAATTTAATACGCTTCTGGCGCAGCAGTCATTATAAAGTATTTTATGAGGTGCTGTGCAAATACTCTTCTGTCGTCAACAAGTTCCTGGACTGTTCACTGTTCTCATTTTTTTTTTTTTTATTTTTTAAGTCACTGTTGTTATCCATTAGGTATTAAAACA
Organism: Lepisma saccharinum; assembly: GCA_022664845.1. NCBI lineage: Eukaryota > Metazoa > Arthropoda > Insecta > Zygentoma > Lepismatidae > Lepisma > Lepisma saccharinum. The sequence goes on along the minus strand of JAGDQP010066918.1, from coordinate 2,860 downwards.
AAACTGTTTTATTATGAAGTGATTTTTTTTGACCGTGTGGCAAAAAAAAGAGAATAAAATTCAGCATTTAGTTGAAATGTTTTGAATCTCAAAACCAATATATTTTATGATTCCATTTGAACATCACTACTTCAGCTGAGCATGCGTGTGATAATGAAGGATGCAGGGTAGTGTGCTATAGTGATATCAAATTAGTTGACTGCTTGAGAAATTTCAAGTGCCAAACAGTTTGTAGTCAAATTTTCTCTATAAAACATGTATATATAAGGAAGTGCAATCTTCGCATTCGACATAGAGAAATTTGGTTCATGGGCCAAGAAAGAAAAAAAAAAAAGTTTATTTTTCTTAATTTGTGGCCGCCCCAAAGACGATACTGTTGCATTTAGAAGGGGCTAAACAAAAAAAACATCCAATGCAAGAGGACTTTAACTTCCTTATTTTAAAAAGTAATAATAAAAATTAAAAAAAAAAAAAAATGTGGGAGTGTTTACTTTGACAAAATTGTCTACGTGAGTGTGGCATTTGCACAAAATGTGGCCTCTTGCAAACCTTAAAATTTTTTTGAAGAAACCTCAGCATTATCATAATTCATAAAATATTCAGGTATAAACAAATGTGAAAACAAAAAAGTAAATACTAAAACAAAATCAGGCTAGTGTGCTGAAGTTGCTTGTAAAATTTATTACTGTATGTTCCGAATACCATGATTCTAATCTAGGGGTAATCTTTAATCTTCCAGTGGGTCCATACGGTCCTGGACATTTGTCTCTGGGACGATTATTCTGTGACTTTTTGCCAGTATTCCTGGTATTTTATAGTCATTAAAAGTAAGCCAAAAGACATTACGATGATTCAGTATCCAGAAGTTTCTTTCATATACAGAGGAAAGCATTACCATTTAATAAATGAATCATAACGAAAGTATATTATATATATATATATATAAAAAAATAAATATATATTATACAGTAGTGGACAATTCATGTGTCAAATTCTAAGTGGTGCAAGATAAGATATTGAGCTCTACCCGTAAATATTTGTATATTAATATAAAAAAATAGTAAAGTTTGTTTTCATCTAAAAAAAAAAAAGGTATTAATGTAAATACATGTTGAAAAGTATTTGCTCATGGCGTAGACTGTGTTCACAAGTCTGTGTGATAACTTCTCAACTGGTCCTGTCCTTAGATTAGGAGGTATTATGTTTGGTTTATCTCCTGGCAATATAGGACAAACCACTGTAATCGTTAACTCAAACTATTCTGTAAAACAAAGGTATTTCTGTTGCTTGTATTTCCGTGTTGAGTCCATGTAATCATAAGATAGCTTTGTTTGTCATATACATATAATTATATCTGTAAAAAAAAATGCTGATGTTGTGTGTTATGGTAGAATATATATATATATATGGATAATAATTAAACACTTGCGTATTACGTAATCAACCATGCAAGACTCCAAGAAAGTATGAAAAAAAAAGTTAACTGTTTCACATGTACCATGGGGTGTAAGGATATAACATGTTGCTAATCACAAAGCCACTACTTATTGCTTGTATATTGGGTTAGGTGATAAAAAAAATATTCTACAGTCTTTGTGAAGAGTTGATTATATTCCTTTGGAATCAACAAGTCGCTCAGGGCTAAAGCTTTCATGTGATCTGTTTGGGAAAAATATATATATTAAAAAAAAACCTAAGACGTTTTTGTGCTTATGTGCTGACATTTCAATGAAGATAATATTCAGATAAAAAAACACGTGGCTTTTTGTTTTATGCAATATCCAAGAAAAATGTGTAATATATATATATATAAAATATAAGTAAAATAAATATTAAAAAAAAATGAGGTACAATGTTAATAAGAACATCACATTTCAGAATCCACTCCTGTGTTCTTACAATGCAAACATGACCATCAATTATTTCACCATATATTCATGAAAAGATTAACTTGACATGGCCTAACTAGCAACTAAAATCTCTGGTCTCCTGATGTTAGGTGTGGAACAGATCAGAAACTTTAGATTGTGTGAGAGAGTGAGTGCGTAGTGAGGAATGAAATGGTGTGTATATAAATAAATAAATAAATATATATCCAGCTTTTTTTTTTCTTTTTTTTTTTTCGTGATTTAGTTATTCAGTGCAATGAATTGGTAACTTCAGTATTTTAGATTTTTTCTATACATCCTGTCAGCAGCACATTTATCGTTGGTCTCCCAGTGTAAGAACCTTTTTTTAATGAAAGGAAAAAAAAAAAGGTAGTGCCTAAACAAAGCATGTGGTTGAATTTATAATTGTTTTAAATTAGTGTATGATTGAAATAATATGGTATGGTATTTACTAATAATGGAATGCAATAGTAAAGATTGCCGTTATGATCACAAAGTGTTTATGATAAAAATCGTAATCATAGGAACGAAGGGTGATTTGGATCTGGAAGTCGCCAAGAAGATAGCCCTGAAGACAGTATTGTTTCAGCAGTGGAAGCGCTTGTATGTTCACAAATGCAAATTGGATGCTGATCAGTCATTGGTGAGATGGTGGCTGTTGTCTGCTTTAAAAAAAAAAAAAAATCAACCAACTGAAACTTCCATGTCCTGTGAATTATCAGCTCAGGGGACCAGGGTAGCAAGCCAAAATGACAAGGTGATAATGAAAATGTTTTTTAAAGTCTTTTAATGTTTTCAGCCTAAAGAAAAATAATCTTCTGTTCACTGTGGTCTGATTAGATAAAGTGCTTTTAACAATTTATTTATACCATCCTTTATGTAATGTAAAAATCCAGTATGCATTCAATAAAGGTTGTCCTCAGTGTAGATTTGTTGCTTTTCTTCGCTTGACAAATTGAATAACTTGACAT
>JAGDQP010066917.1:0-11219 GCA_022664845.1 Lepisma saccharinum | reverse complement strand
AAGAGCAAATGACGACACAGTCATAGGCACCCCATTAAACATAGTTTATCGTCTATATTCCCTACCTCTTCGAAACACCCCTGAGCAAGTTATTATTACCCTCTATTTCCAGCTAGCCATGCGTCACTGATAATGAGAGAATTTCTAGGAAATAAGTAATCCATGGCAACATAGCCTGAAGCCCAGATGTGACTCGAGTACATTTCTGTTTGTTTTTCCGTCTCAAAACCGCCATCCAGTGGTCATTGTGGAACTATTAAAAACTGACTAGATTATGTCACCTGTGCTTTGAAAGAGATTCCTGTTAAGACTTCCAGAGGTGCAACGGAACCTGACAAAACCACTGGCAGCGGATGATGCTGAAGGATGTTATTTCGATGAATTTCGAATGTATGTGTTTCCCGAACAGTTCTTGTATGTATGTAATCTAACCTGACTTTGAACACATTACATAACGTTATTTCTGTACCTCGCTGGTAAACTGCCTTCTACCATTTTTCTGCTAAACTTGCCTTCAGTACAAAATTTTGTACATTTGAGCGACATATTTATGCATCCTGAGTGCATAAATAACTATGGCAATTTTTGTTTTCAACAAAAGTTGGCAATTAATAATACAATTTTATTTCACAGAAGCTCTTAAAGGTCGTGGTAAAATCAACAAAGCTGGGAGTGAGTTTGTTTTGCGAAAAATGACATAGAGTAGTTTAAATCCGAGGTACAGATTTGTACAATCCAAAGAAAATGCAAAGCGAATCTGAAAGGTTGTAATTCTTTACAACAACGAAGAAATTTATAAAATCTTAAGAAAGTAGTGACCGGAAATCGAACCCCGTAACGTAGGAATTCGACAAGTTAATTACTACACCAGCCGACCACCGTCTGACCAGCGAATTTCAACTTGTTAATCATAGTTGGTAAAATATTCGTAAACTTTATATTGTATGGGACATTTTCAGTGATTTTTAATTCAGCCCGTGATAATTATGAATACGATGCTAATTAAGATTCACATCATGCAACAGCCGGGACTTCAACTCGGTACCTTGTAATCGCTGTCTTAGCGCCCCTACCCACATGGCAACCAGGTCGGCAATCATAAGTGGAATTCTAGTGAACCGGACAAGATTTCGAATTTCTAGGGGTTTGCTGCGAGGGGGCACGTTATAAACAACTGGTCTCAACATAACCTAATTTTCAACTCCCTGTTGTGTTCCTACTAGTGTTTTAAAAGCCTGAAAAAAAGAAAATTTTGGAAGAAAAGCGGTTTTATTGAAGATTTTTTTAAACTTTTTCATCACGAGTATTCAATACTTACCTTCCTTTTTTTGTTAATCACCAACATCAGTTAATTATTTAGCGAATCTAATATATTTCAAGGCTCTTACATCTCGTTAACGATTCGTAAATTCTTGACGATTTGTCGGAGTCACCCATGATGTTCTTCGCCTTTCTGCTCTGGAATCTGGTCATAGGAGCTACTGTAAATATTGTTTAGTATATAAGGAATATCCGGTTGGTATTTCATTACACAATAACAGTAAAGTCATAGTAATGTATTTTACAATAGGTATAGGAATATATTTTAGGATAGGAATATATTTTATTTTCTGGAATAAAGGCAATGAAATGGAATGACAGAATACAACAAATAAACTTTAGTTTCATAGACAAAATATATTCGTTAATCATAATACTCTAAATTGAATAGACATATTTTGAACAATTATCAATTATACAATGTCCAATAGAGCAATGTAGGGCATATATATGTTCAGACCTACTCATAATAATGCATTCTAATTTTCAACAGCATGTATATTCACAGCAGCATAAAAAAAGCTGCTTAACCACGAGTCGTGTCTCTATACTACCCAGATCTTTAAAATCCGTTTAATGTGACATTCTTATATTTTTTATAGTAAAACCTCCAAAAATATTCAGAAATTATTGTATTTAAATATGAAATCATTTCCTTGGACTATAAAGTAATAATTTACAAAATAAGTAATTAGTAGCTTTCACATACTACCTGTTTCACACTGAAACTGTTCAGAGGTCGAACGGGTTTATCGTATTCATAAAACACGACTAATCATGGCTTCTGGTAAAATATATTTTTATACCTTTACTGTTAGCAAAGTAATTAAGTTAGAGCAAGAAACATAAGTTTTCCGCTGCATTATATAATCCTGTCGTAATGCAATAGTCCTATATGACATTAGCTGGATGCTGGAATCGATTGAATCATAGACCTCATAATAGATAGACTTAGCACGCTTCCGCATTTCTGGATGCGCTAAACCTAATGGGTTTTTGTTCAGAGCACGTGATTTTGAATCCATCCGCTAGAAAGTTCTGCCATAGACGCCGTATTCTAATCTTCATGTTTAATTTCAATTCTAATATGACGTCTATGGCAGAGTTTGAGGTTATGAGGTCTATGATTGAATATATATTTATGGAACACAGTTTTGCTTCTGGGAGTTCTAATACAGATTTTATTATTCTAAACGTATATTTGAACAAGAAACAAACATTTTAACTATTTATTATTTTAGCTACACGGAAATTGCAAAAAAAAAGTTCTTTTCCGAAGTATCACGAAATAATAAAAGAACTGTTTTTCTTTGCCGAACAATTTTTTTTCGTTTTTTTAGCACTAGTCCGGACCCATCGAAAATTCAGATTTCTTTTTTTATATATAAAATATATTTTTTGCACAATTATAGGCCTTTTCGCAAATTCCACACCCATACAAGTTTCGAAACTCCCAAAATACTTCTGGTTACGTGCCTGATTGTGATTGGAAAATATTCTAAACATTGTTTGTAGCTTTTTTGCGCCTTGAAATGAGCATATTGAATGTGCTCATTCATTCGTAAAGAAGAACTCACATTGTTGATGTATTTACTGCAAATTAACTAATTTGCCCACCCGTTGGTGCGAGATGAATAACATGTCGCTTCCTCGCAGCAGGGTGAGCCCTAAATTGGAGAGCTTTGGGGGCAACTTTATTGTAACCACACCCTCTGGGAGACTGAGACCGATTGTGCAAATCTGCCCCTCGGGGTGCGCCTCCTGGGGGGTTGGCCCATTTAATGTAACCTACTCGTGATGTTACACCTTTATACTAAATTTCGTTTCTCTAGTTTCAGTAGTGTGGAAATGCCTTTTTGGGCACCCATTTTGGATGAAGCTGGCGAGTTTTTTTAAACGTTTTCTTATATTAGCGTGAGCTACTCACATTGGTGCACCTTCGTACAAAATTCCATTCCTTTAGCTTGAAAGGTGTAGAAAATAGTTTTGAGCGGTCAATCTGAATCCAAGATGGCGATTTATTTTCAAAACATTGTAATGTTTTCTTAAACTGCTCTTGCCCTTGGCCAGATTTTATATCTCTAGCTCAAACGGTATGGAAAATAGATTTTGGGCGTACATTTTGAATCCAAGATAGCAACTGATATGATAGCTTCCCACATGGGTCCAATATCTGAACATGTGAAAAAAAAATCGTTGCAATTCATCAAACCATTTTGGCGTGATGATTACATAACGGAACTGAATTAGTTATTCTAGAGTGTATTGGTTACAAATGATCGAAAGCAACGGTTTACGCAGACCGAAGGCCATCGATTCATAATTGTCCTGCCAGTGAGATCAACAAATTATGCTTGCAAACAAATTGATGAAACCATTTCCTGGATCAGATAGTCGTGTGCACAAAATTCCGCAATTTTTGTGGTTGGTTCCACAATGTCGAAATTTCGATAAGGCTGAAATCCAGAACGTGAGAACTCCCAAAATTTGAGATGCAGGTTTTCAGGAGCGTTTAATTTCGGGAGTGTCATACTTCCTGGATCCAAATGATTCTGAATTCAGGAATTTACTTAGAAATTCCCAAAGGGCAGTAAAATGTCTTCTAATGTAATTTTATGCCAATTTAAATTTATCATATGAAATAATTAGTCTTTCTATTACTTTTAACATTCGGTATTATAGGGAAGTTGCGCCGGTACCAGTTATCGGCTCTAAAATACAACATTTTAGCTATATCCTTCTAACGGAACAAAATTCACAGATTTTGTCACTTTTTTTAGGGCTCATAACAATAGCCACAATTTTTGGGCCCTCAATTGCTTCCCCCGGTGTTTGTCGGTACAAATTTAGAATTGATATGCGATTGTTAATATTTCTAGGATGGTTTCGTATCAAATCGAAGCTTTAGCTCAAATAAATTTCTGATATAGTGCAAAATTACAGGTTCAAAGTGGGCGTCGCCGCGAAACCTCCCTAGATAAGCAACTGAAGGAGAACTTAAAATACATATTCGGGTCCTGTATCCTTCAAAATCTATTCAGTTACACATATCCTCTCAGTCCTTTTTTTTTTTTTACTTAAAACGCTAATTACAATAATCAGAGATCAGCGGTTTAGTCGGTAGAAATTTAGCATTGATATGAGACTGTTAATAGCTGAGCTCAAATTTATTTGTTTAGACTAGTAAAGACATTGTCATTTAAGGACCCTATTTGCCACCCCCACCTCTTAGGCTTCTTGGCACAACCTTGTTTCGAGTCCCTGAGTGGCACAACGAATCGGAAAAAGATTCTAGACAAGATTGGGACGGGCCATCCCCCAGTTCGACTCCCCACTTCGACCCCTGCACGGAATCGATAGGACCTTTTGCTCGTTTACATTTATAAAAGAAGCACATAAAAAAGAAAGAGGTAGAAAAGCTGGGGGATATTTCTAATGACTCAGTTCCCGTTGGACAAACTTGGGCCCTTTTTCCGCGGTTTGGGAGGGGGGTTAATTTATTTTCTTTCATGCATTCGTATAGGACTTGAGTTATACATTATGATACAATTTTAATTTTTTACTACATTATTTAGTTGTTATATTACTATGTGTTCATCTTATTTGATTTATTTAAAATTATTTTGATTATTTTTTATTTTTATTGTAAGATTTTAAATTTTATTTAGGTTTCACTTATAGCCATACTATATTTTTAATTTTATTATTATTATTACTATAGCTATTTTCTATATAACTGTTTCCTACCTATGTCTTTAAAATCATATAGGGCTGTGTTTGTATATAGAAAATGTTCATTAATATGCATTTTCTTTGAGTAATCTAGTCAAAATAATCCTGACTAATCCTTCGAGTACCTGCAGAGCTCTTCAACTCATGTGGATACTTCAGGTACAAATAGCCCACTCTCACGTTTGAACTATAAGTAACAGCGAGAAGCGCTGAAGCCAACCAAGTTTGGTCTTGTGGTTGAGGCGTCGTGAAGCTGAACGAAGGTCCCGTGTTCGAACCCAGGAGTCGACTTTTTATATATAGTTTTGTAAAAAAGAAAATTAGAGGTTTTTCGTTTTTTGTGTAAATACAGAACAAAAAAAAAGTTGTGATGTGTGTTTCCAAGTGCGCTTTCCTTGTAGACGCAGGTAGTTCTAAAAAAAAGAAATCTTGCTCCTGATATAACTTCTCTTAATGAAGAGGCCCGCTGAATTTTCCTCATAGGGTAATACTGTTATTGCTAATTTCAAATTCCGTTTTACATGTATTTATTTTTTTCTGTTCTGTGCATTGGTTAATAATATATACATAATGGAAAACACATATACATACATAATGGTGTGCATTTTATTATCATCCGTCAGCGCATACCGTGCTTTTTCGCCTTGTCGATTTTCGTCTTCCCGTGCGTGCCGCGAGGTGCGCGTCTTGAAGTTGATGTTGAAGATTTTCGTCCTTCTAGAAAATTCACAATAAAACACTGGTTATTCACAGACAAGGTTCGGGAAGAAGTGTCAGACTGAATAATTCAATTGCTGTGTGATTCACACTATAATTTAGGAAATACATGATCCTCTTTAATCTTAGTTGTTTTGTGTAAGTGAGGGGTAACCATGAAATGGATAGTTAGGTATTGCTTCTATCACTCCGCGTACCGATAATTAACAACATTTATTCTCACGTGCTTGGCAACACTGACACGAAAGGAAATTATTTCTGATTCGGGTATGGTCGTGTAGAATTATCCGTGCGTGCCGCGAGGTGCGCATCTTGAAGTTGAAGTGTAGAATTTTAGTACTACAATCCGAATATGTTCCAAAGCAGGTCAGAAAATAACGAGGTGAATAAGCGGGTATAGTTAAGGAGACACACTGGCAATAGTACGGTATTTAGAAAAGGTACTTTGCTCATAACTTGAATTAATTTTTTCTCGGTAATTACCCTTGTACTCCAAATATAATGTGTTGGATACATGATTCGTTATCGTATTGTAATAATTTTTGCGTAGTTGAAACACGCTGTTCATTTGTTTAATCTCAGTTAACCTTCAATAAAGAATTAAGGCAATGAACTGAAATTAAAAATTGACGAAATTAAATGCAAAGAAAGGAAATGATGCTGTTATCACGAATGTAATGCTATATTTTTTTAGGTGGGTGTACGATTCGCTCGTCCAACAGTAACTAGACCTTTCGTTTGCTATGTACTTCATAAATTTGAGGCGAGTATACAGTGACGCCTAAAAAATTACATCCATTCTTATTCTAAACGGGAATAGACTCCAAATTCACCACATTCTTTCAAAGTGGTTTGCCAGTCGGTAACTACAAAAGTTTTAATTATAAAAATTGACACGTTTATGTTTCTTACGAATTTGCAATTTCGTGGTGAGTTAAATTTATGCAAATATTAAATGTGTTATCCATCAAATACTGTTATCTATCCGTTCTTAAAGGATAAAAAGGTTTGCGCAACTTTTGTGGCTAGAGTATTAATATCTCCCTAATTATTTTGTACAGCGGAGCAATATTGGAAAAATATTTTTACCAATAAACCACTGCAAACGTTCTAAATTGCGTACAAAACCTTCCGTTCGCAATAGGTAAAGTGTACAAGGGTTAATGGTTGTATAAAATTCCAGTTTTATATGGCACCGAATGTACTGCTATTACTGCCATTTTTTCGGAAGTGCACAATACGCAATATGACACAAAATCAGGGGTGGGGTGAGACAAGAAACAAAATGTATGCCGTAGTAGGGTCACTGAACCAGTGGTTGACCAACTAAGGAAAAATTCATGCGAAAACAGCTTATGTTCAATTAATTATAATAGTGGCTACGAAACAAACCTTGAGACAGTGCAGAACTATTCGAAGACAAAGTAGATCAAATGTGTTTCATTCAACAAGACAATACCTAAAATATGTTGCTCAAGATGTAGTTACACCAGTAATTGACCAGTTGTAGTAGACAATTTTGAAAGCAGATGGAATAAAACATTTAATTATTTCTCTTTTCCTTCTAGCAGAAATGCACAGATATCATGAATTAGTTGTAAATTAGACTCATATTGTGCACTATCATCATTTTCAGATCCATTTTGCGATTTGTACGTGATATTCAGAATATAATGTATTTTCTTGTTGCACAGCGCTTGGGGACTACACTGTTAAAACTTATCGAACCATGAAACGAACTGGTACTTAGTACTGTACACACATGGAAAAATGGGATTTTTTCCGCGAAGCAAAATCACTGGTTTTGTTGACGATTTTTTTATTACAAATATTCACTGCTTAGCACGCCTTATGCATATCTTATTTAGACTGAATAAAATTATAGGTTCTTACGTTAAAAAGATGTACAAAAATCTTTCTATTTACATTACAAATGCATTATATCTGATTAGCGTCTTTGTACAAGAGAGAGACGTTCCGTCCACATGACGCCTTTAGGCATCTTTGTTCAGACCATAGAAGCTTTAATGCTTCAAAACTGTTTCAGACGCATTGCCACTAAGGATGTTTCCTAGATGTTTACTTTTGACAATAAATAGCATTTTAAATACTTCAATGATCATCAAATGTCGTCAAGGGCCCCGTAGAAGTAAAAAAAAGTTTATTTCAAATGTAGCATCAAAAATACGAAGACAAGTGTTTTTTTCGCCGTTCATTTTTATTTACATCACTTTGTGTACCAGATATACACATTACAAGGCATTCGACTCCATAACTTATAGAGCTGTCAATTTTGTAGCTGTGTCTTGCTCATTTGCGAATTCTCGAAATGATTAATGCATTGTTTTATATGTAAAAAAACTATGATCTAAGGGCTAAAATTAATTCAGGACAGCAATATGACAAATATGAATTAATTCTTCATTTAATTAGTGAATTGATTCAACCATTCTTTATATTTGACTTAAACATGTCGTCGGCTGAGAATTACAAGGTTCCATCTTACATTAAAATCTTATCTCGTTAGAACCTTATCATTCTCAGTGGAAGATGCTACATGTAAATACAATGTCTAAAATGTTAACAAAAATTATTTCCCAGGTGTAACGGCAACACTTTGCTCATAGTAAGTAAATAATTTCATTATGGTGTTTTATTGGTGTTAACAAACCGGAAAAATTGACCAGCGAAAAAAACAAGTTAGTCTGTTTTCTATTTTATTTTTCGTGCTACATTTAAAAATAAAGTTTCGCTTACTATTGCTTCTCAAAAATTATACGCCGATTAATGAAATAGTGTTCGCCTTGTAACAATTATGCATTTAAAATAATAAATTTTTTATTGTGACTGTCTCTAACGAACTTTACTTGAATAATGGAACTTTTCTCACCCTAAGACAAACATGCATAAAGGCCAGCAACTAATAGAACCTTTTTTCGTGTAAAAGAGCGCTAATGCGATACATTGCATTTTCATGTAAATAGAAAACTTATATGTTTTTCTGGTGTCAAAAACTTAATTTTTGTAACATAAAACCATAAATATATTATATTGAACTTTTGTGAACAAAAAGCAAAATCAATTTGGTCGGTAAATCCTATGCTGTTTTGCCTCTAAGAAAAAAACTTTTTTTTTATGATCATTTCTTCCCGGCTTCTACATCACTTCTCTACGTATCCAACTTCGCGAAACTGAATTGAATTTAGTATGGCATTTAGGTATCTCAGACCCAGACTAGAGTGGCCGATAGGATGTTGGAAGTGAGCCAAAGAGTTAGCATAAATCCTCTCCATTCTCTCACAGAGTATGGCATTGTGTTCTGAAGATCATCAACAAAATCTTCTAAAGATTCAAAGAAAATTGTTAAAAACAAATAACAATCCTAAGAGTGCCTCTTGTCGCAATCTTTTCCGAAATTTAACATGCTGACAGGCTGGTTCCACCAATTTCTAGCAGCTAAAGCTTTAAAATTAAATAAATAGATCTTTGGATGAGTGGATCGAGAAACTCACGTCACTTGTAAATAGTTTCTTTGTTCAGGACTAGGCTTCTCATTGGCAGTTTCAAATTTTGTGAGGCTCAGTTATTTAGTGTTAAAGTGATGAACACACACATTCAAAATTCTTTCTCTACATCGTTAGTAGAAATAATGAGTGCGGTTATAAATCGATGAGGTAACATATAGATGTAAGCCCTGAACACCCTTTGAAGAGGAAACATTGGTATTCACAGTGGAAGCAAACTGAAATATGTTTATTAAGTATTATGGCAGTTATTGCGTGGCTGGATTCCTGGTACAAAAGTTTCCGTGAAACCAGTACATGGCCATTAAGGTTGTAAATTGGAATTCATGTTAATAATGTATGGCACCAGTTTCCGGCCACCAGAGCAAGTACCGTGGGATGGGTACGTTTCTTCTATTTAAAGAAATGAAATAAATAGTACGCCGCAAAAGGAAAAAAACATTCTTTTAATTTTTCGTGCTACTTTGAAAAAAAACGTTTTCTCGTCATTTCGGGCAGATAAAATTTGATGATTAATAGTTAAAACGTTAGTATTTTATACAAATATACATTTAGAATAATAAAATCTCTATTAAGACTCGTAGAAACAAAAAGAACTGTATTCCATAAATGTGAATTCAATCGATTCCAGCTTGAAGCTAATGGCTATTGCATAGCGGGAGAACAATCCAATGTAACGGAATACTTTTTGTTAAAACAAATCATCCATTCAATCCGTCACTAGTTTGCTTTAACAATGCGAGTTGTATTTAATATTTGAAGGTGGGTACAAATTATCCCTTTGATAGGCTGTGTTCCAAAAATAATAAGTTAAAAATGCTAATAATTAACCTCAGTCCGATCGTTTCTTGTTGTATAATTTATGACAAGAATGGAAAATTAACCGAACAAGTGCTCGCTGAAAAGTTTCCGTGATCTGTTGATTACTTAACCAGTGGTCTATTAACAGAGCTACGGGCGCTCGGTATACAGTGATTGTAGTAAATAATTCATATATTCCTTTTATTAATAATTATTGTTTGTTGTCTTTATTGTGGCAACTAAGTCAAGGGGTTTTAAGTGTATTTTCGAATAAAAAAGTTTGAAGTAATCTTTCATATATGACTCGAAATGTATATCACATAAAAATCTCATATTTTGTACATAGACACATTAAAGCTGAAGCTGTATTTTTACATAATAGGACAATTTCATGTCGTATGTTTGGGGTGATATATAAAGGATTACTTCGAATCCAACATTTCTTTATTCTAAAATGCCCTTACAGCTCTTGACTTCTGGTGTCCACATATATTATTTCTAATTCTAATAAAGTGTGTCCTTTTATCTCTAAACCCAAGATAATATTCTGAGGCTTTGGAATTTAATTGACGTTCGTTTTGTAAGATATTCACCTACCCATTAATATAAAATTTATTCATTCACTAATGTGTGAATTCTTAATATCGCGATTGTAAATTGCAATCTGTTTATTCACAAAATGAATAATACTCTTTGATGCGCCTATTTTCAGTTATTTATTATTCGCTAATACCTTCGTTCGTCTTAAAAAGATACAGAAAAGCATTGTTATGTGAAACATTTTAACGTCTCGAGTTAATACTAAACATATTGAAATGTTTGTTGTATTCTATTTATGTTTCTATTCTGGATCGCTTGCCAAAATAAAATATATTAACAAGATTTTCTTTATTTTACAGGCATAATTGAAATCTCCTATCCCAGACTTTTATGAATTATCGGCTGGATATAATAAATAAGAAGGAAATGAAGACATCTATTGAGTATATACCTATGACCCCAACGTTTTCACTAAAGATTGAACCTCCGCATAATCTAGATGATTATGAATCTTCTGTCTGTTCTGAATTTACTTCAACACCTTCGATTCCTGAAACACTTGAGATACACACAAATACTTCAGAG
>JAGDQP010066916.1:0-11219 GCA_022664845.1 Lepisma saccharinum | reverse complement strand
TTATATCTGTATATTTCACCTCAATACTTTCTACGGACACATAGCGTTGATATATTAAAAGATCTATCATTATTATTTTCAAATTTTTCTTTTTCTTGTAGGTATGCTTCTAACTATTCAATATAATTATACTACAAAGGTAGCTTCGTGCTGCTTTCTACTACGTACGGCGGGAATAAAACTTTAGTGAGCTAATGCTGCAACATGTGTCCAATGGACACATACATGTATTTAAAATAATTCAAATATGGCATTTTCTTATTTTTGTACTTACTATTCATCAACCGTTACCTCGTTCTTTCATGCATTCATTTATTCTATCTTTCTTTCTTTCCTTCATTCTTTTTCCTTCTTCTTTATTTCTTTTTCCGATATTTATGTTGATCATTTAGTAAAATTTCTGCTGGATGTAGTTGCTTACCGTATTGGTAGCTGGCAATATTGTTACGCGTTTATATACATTCAGTTGTCTCCCCTAGCTATTTTAATGGAAGTTGTTCTGGATTATTTATGTAATGAAACACTTTCCTTTGTGCTTATAAGTGTACTTTATACGTAAATATGGCAAACAGAAAAAACCGAATCATACCTGCTGATGATGAATCGTGTTCTGATTATAGTACAAATTCAGATGAAGAGTTGGTCTGTGAAGAAGCAATTGAAAGTGACTCGAGTGAGGCAGATCACATAGGTACTGTAAGTGAGCACGAAGATAAACAGAGTTTCGGACAATGCTAATGACATTCAAGTATCTTCTTGTTCAAGTACAAATGAATATGTAAATAAAAACCGTACCCGTTGGAAGAAGGAAGTTCCAGCCGCTACGAAAATAAAAGCGCGAAATATTGTGAGAGGCAGTTGCAATAAAGTAGTTCTTCCTGCTGATTATGAAATAAGAGATCCTGAAGATGTGTTCCACTTATTCATTCGGAAAGATACCATACGTGATATTCTTACACACACAAATGCAGAAGCTAATCGGGTCTTTAGGGAAAAAGAATGGGAAAGTGCGTGATTCTGAAGAAGTTCTAGCATTTTTTGCGCTTCTTATTACTGCTTGTTATCTGAAATTGAAAAACAAAAACGTAAGTACCTATGGAATAAAAGTATGGTCCACCGTTATTTCGTGCCACTATGAGTTACAATAGGTTCATTGATCTGTCTGTCATTAGGTTTGATGATAAAGTTATTAGAGCAGAAAGAAGTAAGAAGGACAAACATGCTCCGATTAGAGACATTTGGGAAAAGATTTGCAAAAAGCTAATGAAATACTATCTTCCCGGAAGTTGTCTAACAACAGTCGAAACAACTTGTTCCCTTTAGAGGTCGTTGTCCTTTCAAACAATACATACCGTCAAAAATAGATAAATACGGTATGACAATGTTGTGGATATGTGACTTCTAAACCCATTATCCTTTGAAAGGGATACCCTACTTAGGCAAATAAGGAAGAAAAGTAGCGAATAACATAGCTGCATAAGCTGTGTTATCTTTAGCTGAATAATATTCTCGTACTAATAATATTCTCGTACACCTGCGGCAATTTCTTTACGAACGTGGAACTTGCAAAAACATTATTGTGATAGCACTGTGAGAAACATATACCATTTGTTGCTGAAGAATTCAAACCAAACAAGACCAGGAATGGACAATCATCTATTGTGGGGGACACAAGAGAATTTACATTAGTATCATAGTGTCCCAAACCAATAAGGTATGTTATCCTCCTGTCAAGTATGCGCAACACTAACGATATAGTTGTTGAATACGAAAACCAGAAATAATACTATGCATTGAATATAATGCAACAAAAAAGGGCGATGGTACTTTAGATCAATTAGTGCATTGCTACTCATGCAAAAGAAAAACAATCGATGGTCATTGGCATTTTTATGAATCTTTTAGATGTATCACCTGTTGCCACCTATGTTGTGTGGTTGGCTATCAGTTCTCAGCGGAACATAAGTAAAACAAACTCTATACGGCATATATTTATCGTTGAGTTGGCGTTATCCTTTCTTCTCCCTCAAATCCATCGAAGAATGAATTTTGGACTATACAGAGACCTATTCTAACTGCAATCGATGTACGAAATAATGCTTCAGCAGCCCAGTTATGTATATCATTCACAGGTGTTGATACAATGAAATGCACGCTCAAGAGAAGACGTTACATGTGTAACCCGAGAAAGGGCAGAATGCAGAGGGAAGTATGTGATATTTGCAAAACGAATGCATGCTCTGAGCACTCAAGTGTTATCAGGAAGGGTCTGAAATGCTTCATGTGAAAAGGTTAAACGAAAATGTACGACATATCGCATGTAATGTCAATGATATCCAAAACATATCTATGAAGAAAACATTCGTGTTAGCTTCTCAAATGAATCGTGCATCTTAGCTAGTACAGGGGGATGGAAATACTGAATATTCAATAATTTGCATTATATTAGAATGTATTGATATTAAACTTAATATTTTTACAGGACTTTAATGAACAAATAAATAAATCATTAACGCTTTACAAACGAAATAAGGTCAAAATTCGTTGTGTGTCCACTGGATATGTGATATTAAGGGTTAATATTTTCCTATTGACTACAATGAAGTCTTACAATCAACAAATTCTACGTATAATTCCTTACCTTTTTCCACATACATATCTCATATTTATGTTCAATAGCGTTTCGTGTTTATTTCCCTTTGAGAAATTGAAACTATCTATTCTTTTTCAGAATAATGCTACAGGAGATTATTTTGTTTAATTTCCTTAGAAGAATCTTCCTTTAGTGTTCTATTAGGTTCATGCTTAAGTCTTGGTATATCCTTCCATTGTTACTCTTTTCCAATGGAATCATCATACTTTCTAAGAAGGTCTTTGTTCTCCTGATTCATAAATTTCGGTACACAATAGCAATATTTCACTTTTCGTTCCCTCGTACGTACTTCGGAATAGCTTCCGCACACATTATTAATCATTTTTCATTTCTCTAAAAACATGCTCAAGGTCTTCTGTTATCATTTTGCACTTTCCGTTCTTCTGTTGCAGCGAAATTAACACATACTTTTTCCTTTTCAGTTTCGCCCTAGAACCGAAAAATATCGGATTATTATTTTCAAATCTTAATAAATAATGATTTGAAATTGAGACCTTTGTTTGTTCTACTTTGCGTAGTACTACATAATTATCAATATGGCTGCAAGTGATAGCGGACCTTTTGACATCGCTGATTCTAGGCGAACATCCGTAAACCTAAAGGAAGAAGTTAACGAAATTCTGCCAACTTCTAATGAGGTAAGATTATATTTGATCTAATTTTCTCGTTAAAAGTTTGTTTTTGCACTAGAATATTGATTCTATTTCTGCAATATAGCATTGTTCCCTTCACTTCTTTTTTGTGAGAATCATATTTACCTGAAGCGATAACTTTTACTTTAACTTCTGTATCCCCACAAGAAAGAATGAAGATATGTTATGAAGAATAAATCTTAAAATTGGCGGACTTTAAAAAGTGACGAGGTAGTAAATTCTCAGTAGTCACTATGTATGCTGTTAAATATGTTTTTCCTCTTCTAAGTCAGTTTTAAAGTTACTCGAAAGGGTTATTTTCTTAATAATAGTTGTTATTAATTGTCTTATTTCTTGTCATGGCACCTTTTTTCTTGTTTTGAACCACTAGAGGACACGGTAAGAACCAGGTAAGGATACCGTCAGGCGTATTTGGTCGCCAGAATGTACACGAATGAAAGTTAGTAATTGTTTAGGATAAATGGCCCCTGAGTTTATTCTGTTTCAGACAGAAAGTTCTGGTTTGCCCTCCTGTAAGGTTCATATGCCGGAAATTCAGACTATGCATATGTATCGATGATCAGTCTTGCATTAGTAGGCTTTTGAGAATGATATAGTTAGGCATTGCAGTAATTAGTTTACATCGCTGTCTATAAATCTTTAAACGTCTGTAAAAGAAACAAAATGCAAAAACACACTTTGGTCATTGGGTTACAAGAAGTATGGTGCCTCAAACAAACTGATGCTTAAATTCAAAGATCGTTCCCGCTAATATTTTGTTAGCAAGTTAGAAATATTGCGAAAGTTTAAAATAAAAAAGCAAACTGAATAATAACAATAATTTATTATAGTGCTATAGCAGAAATAGTGCTTGTAGCAAAAATTCAACACTTAATCACATATATTACATATTCAGCACAGCTTACGAAAGACTTCATAAAGATAATTAATAATGATGATAATAAAGGAAATATAACCTTTACAGATTGAGTGGAGTGCACTATTCTTTTACGCGAGATGCGCAAATTGCGTTAGTACAACAATCGATTTTTTTAATGGTGTTATATAAAATAATATAAAAGAATATTACATACATTAAGTGCAAGTCCCTTATAAAACATAGCTATTATCTGGTACAAGACTACTTGGATGTAAAGTAATTTGAATGGGGACTATTAATATTAGTCATTAATCATTACGGATTTGCCATAACGAAATATACAATAAGAACATTAATGTTTAATATGCGACAAAAATATGTTGTAATTATAAAAACAAAAGAATAAAAGAAATAATAATAATAATAGTAGTATATAAAAAAGAACATATCAGTCAACGAACTGCGTAGCTTCATAACTTTTAAAGACACTCACAGAATTAAAACTGCTTTTCCATTTCTCGTTACTACTTCTTAACGTTAAAGTCATATTGTGAGTTACTAGAATTCTTCACTAGTCTGTTTATAGCAGCGTTGTTATTGTACAAAGAAACCTTGAATACAGTGTTCTAGGTAAGGTATATTAATAATAATAATAATAATAAAATAAATGGTAAATTTGGATTATTATGTTTCTAATTAATAAACTTGTTCTATTTTGTTTTGTCCATGTTCGAGAACGTTAGTCATTAACCAAATTTGTCAATGTATAAAATACTCTAAGAGCTTTCAAACGGCTTGCTTCAAGCTCAGCGTCAAAATGTGCGAATGCTCACTTAGGAGATAATAGTATAACTATTAACAAGCAAACAAACATACACGTTTTTCAATATTGTTTTTACTGTGGCATCTGCTTACAACGGTACGTAGGGCCATGGGCTGCGTATTACGTCATCTCTTTCTACTGTTATGGTTGATACTAATCCGACGACCGACTAAAGGTTTTCGAGAGTTTCCTTCAGTTTCGCCTGGTGAATGCGGTGAAGGCACCTTAAATAAGGGCCTGCCCGCTGTATTTCCCATCTTCTCCTCTACCCTATTCCGACCTAAACCTAGAGGGATATAAATGATTTCGAATTTTAATAAAGTTGTTAATATAGCAACGTGAATAGACCAATAACATCAAAATTTCATTTATTGTTAAACGTGGTTAAATCTATTTTAAAGAAACGAATGAAGCAGCTACTATTCCACTTGCTACTCTGTCTTGCCGGCTTTTAATTTAGTTATGTTCTGCTGACTTTGCAGTCCTCCGACGTCTTCTTCTCCGTCGGCTGTCTTCGGTCGCTGCGGTCGACTTCGTCCGTCTTCCACTACCATTTGTTTACGAGTATGCTTTTACTCCTTAGCGTATAGCAGTATTTACTACTGCATGTTTGTAAACTAACAGCACGTGCTTTGCGCGTGCTATGTTAGCAGATGTGCTTATACACATTCTGCAGCTGATTGCTCGTCACTTTACAATTTAGCAACAATATAATGCTTTTTGGGTCATGTCTCTTTTCCTGTAGTGACTTTCCTCGAGAGCTTAAGCTGAGACACGCTGGATAATTTACGCTCGATGACATGAATTCAAATTTTAAGAAAGACGGCAAATGAAAGTACCATACGGCAGCGGTATATTAAATTTCGTTTTGTTGTTATAACACGAGAAAATGCACTCTGTAACCATCACGTGATAGCAGTTTAAGATTACCTAAGACAATAGTGTGTTGAAAGCTCTCGCACACGGAAACAGAATCGTAGTATTAAAAAAAAAGGTTGATATAAAATATCTCAGTATTATGGCACCGCAATGGCATTGATAACCTGAAAATATTTCATTCAATAGTACCACACGAGTTGACACTTCAACAACGCGTGCCGTCTTGAAATGTAATGCTTTGAGAAATTAAAAAAAGACAAAAAAAAATCCTTGACGGATTATCAAGCCTAATAAAAATGGATTTGTGCCAGACAGATGAACGGTAAACATTAAGAACACTGTCGAAATTCCACCTCAGTCACGTGAAATGCTATTTCTGTTGGTCTACTGTTAGAATTAGTTATCGTATTCTTTATTGTCACAAACTAGCAGTGACGATGTTTACTCGTGGGTCACCTAGCTAAGATCAACAGACGTACTGTACTCCGTATGTTGCACGAGAGCACACTCGCACACATGAAAAAAATATATAATAAGTCACTTAATTGCGGTATGAATCCTTCTCGTGCACACCATATTTCCCGGATTTCTCTCCAACTGATAACTATCTCCTTCTGCCATACCGTATATACCTCTTTTTGGCAAAAGAAAATGAAGCCTTTCCTTTCCTATAAATAATTGATTTATAATACATGGAAACGAATGGAATGTAACGACTAAACCAAATGTCAGACAAATAGCAATAGAGCATCCAGCACATCTTTCTGTTGTGTATTCAGAGTTCAGGTTTCACTTGTGACCTCGGGCTAGTTTAGGGGTAACAGCGCTTATTTTCTGTGCGTCTTGCCAGGGATTCAACCCCCCACCAGGATGTATTAATGAAGAGGTTAGGAGGAGCCCACTTACCGAAAATTGTAAGTCCATATATGGAAGCTCACCAGGTCGTTTAGGACGTCAATATCAATTCACTTACTTAGGTTCCACTAGATTTTCTATGATGTCATAAATTGTAATCACTACTATCTCTTTAGTTTCTACGGTATTTCTCTTTAAATTGAATATGATTTTTGTTGTCTGTTAACGATATACATTCTTTTCAATAGCAGGAATTTGTTTTAAGGTGATCAAAATGATTAGAAATCATTTGAAGGATTGAAAATCCTGTTAAATTAGCACCTTGGTACTAACGTTTTGGACTAATATTGATTTAAATAGCCTTCTTATTAATTTATTGGGGACGCGCTTCATTGTAACTCAATTTGTTTATAATTTTAGGATTTTGTATTCCAGGAATCCAATTTAAGTGGACCAAATACCGAGAGCAGTGTAGATCAATTTATACAGCATTTAAGCTCCGACGAACTTGATCTTTCAATAGAAATTTTTAAACAGCTACAAAAGGTTTTAACCAACGCTGAAGAAAGTGAAAGTATTGGGGAATTCTCAGAAAATGACAGCAATATAAAGTTAGAGAATGAATCCGGCAAAGTGTTAAATGATCCTGGGAATTCTGATTGTCAGGTAAGTGGTTGCAAAACAAATTATTTGCTAGTCTGATAAAAATCAAATTTATTTCAAGTGCCCTTCTTGAATGAAGTAGTTTTGTTGTCTGTAATCAAAATAACTCCATACATGTGTGTACTACTTCACAATAGCAATAGTTCTTATTAATTTTATGCGTAATGATTGGCAATGAAAGATGCAATTTTATGTGAATGAATTTGTAAATATGTTTAATTTAGGAATTCTTATTAATTTGATGGATATACAAATGTTATATGAATTTAGTACATGAATCTAAGTTTGTGTGGGTCCATTGTTTCTCTTGGTTACGTGTAAATATAAGGAATTCTCACAATCTACCAAGACTTATTTAACTTTTAAGGGCTTTAGGCAACTGTGGCGCAGGCAGGATTGATGGTGATGGCATGATTTGTGAAGTGAATAAAGTTGGAGTAAACGGGCAACCCCGAGAAAACCCACGCACACGAACCCAGACGGTACATTTAGGTATCGAAATAACAATAGCAGGGGCAGAAGTAAGAGATCTTCCGGTGTTTATAATTTTTTGCTCCACCTTTATTTGGTCAAAAAGAAAATTGTTACAGTCCGGCATGCAGTTTTCAACAGTCTTTCTCGTCGCGTAGTTCAGACTTTATTTTCCCGAGGACTCCGGTCCTTTCCGACAATAATACAGATTTGTAGATGTAGAGTTAAGCTACATTTAATAACCACATGTGTTTCTTATTTCCATCTATTTGTCATCGTAAATGGCGCTTGAATAATACCAACCCAGTTACAATTAAAATTCTATTAACACTTAGCTGTCAACTTTTTAACATAAGTTTACTTTCTGTTTAGGATTTGTTTTTAAATGGGACTTTTCTTTTTTAAAAAAAGGCATTTCAATTCGTAGAAAGTAAAATATGCTAAATCAGCCTACTATTACGGACCTCCTGCTACATCTGGTATATACATGAAATGGTATGGCATTAATCGCTAAAATCTTAGCATTCTTTATTAAAACTCAATTCATTTACTATGGTTATATTTTGTATTACAGATAAGGGGTTTAAATGTAGCAAATACTGAGAGAAGTGTTTATAAAATTAAACCGGAATTAAGCTATGACGAAATTGACTTATCCATTGAAATTGTTAAGCAGTTACAAAAGGCTTTAGTCGACGCCGATAACGATGAAAAGATTGGAGAATCCTCAGAGAGCGATAGAAGAATAAAATCAGAGAATAAATCCGAGATCGTATTAAATGATCCTCTCAAGTGTTTGAAGGAGCAGAAGTCTCCTGCAAAGGTGAGTTGCTGCTGAATGTTATTTATTTGGTACGTTCATATAAATGTAAATTACTGAGTTTATTTGTCCCACATTGAATTAGAAATTCTATTTCTTAGAAATAATATGGTTGTTTTAAATAACTTTTCAGGAACTGCTCTCAGCTTTCCTGTTCCGCTTCAGAACTCAGCGGTTCTAGAATATATTCGTTTCTCTTACAATTTATGTACTATATATACCATACAGTCCATTTCTAAGCAATAAAAGGGAGTTTCGGAATGCCGGATCTTGGAAATAATTCCTAATTAATAACTTGTATTGACAATTGAAACATTTCTAGAATCTACATTAATGGTAAAGACTTTTTGGTCCCCTCAAAAATGTTTGGTCTCCCCATAAAATCAGCTAATCCTTGCAACTCCTCCCGCAAATATTAAACTTGAATGATTTTCTTAATGTAAAATATGTATTATATTAGATAAATTTGGAAATCTTCCAAGTCCATAATTTTAAATGAGTATTTCTTCAATATTTTAATACGTTTTCGTAAACAATTTGGTATCCATAATTTTTTGAGATACTATCCGGGAACGAATTTCTTGCCTCTGATACTGGTTTCGTTTTCAATTTACATTGATTCGAATTGAATTCAATTGATTATTAGCTTTTGCATGTCCAGGGATGAGGCCGGGGTTAAGTGAGCGAGGGGAAGTTTGTAGGAATTCATTCAGTGCCTATTTTTAGTAGCTACCACCCTAGAATTTGCTAAATTTGTTACTGGGAAATGAAACGTTAAAAAGTCTCCATCAGGGTGAATAGCCGCTGGAATCTTTCCCAAGACCATCCGATTTCTACATCAACGCCTTACCAGTTGAGGCCCCTTATTGGATATTGAGTTAAACATTACCTTCCATGCCTCCTAGAGATGAGGTCTTCACCCTCTTAGTTTTCCAAATGTCATAACTCATTTCTTCTCGTGCAATCATTGTATCTGAAAGTTTCAAGTCAAAGAGAAGCAAGTTTGATTGATCAATATAACGAAGTGTGAGTTTTTATTTACGAAACACGATGTATGTGACAATTTATCCATATGCTGGACAAACATACATTTTCCTTAAGATGATTTTCGTTTCGCTTATATTTTGTATAAAATATTAATACTTTGTCTCATATATTTCTTATTATTTGTAAAAACTATACTATAACTTTATTTCCATACCACGTGCATCATTTTAGTTCGGATTATCATCATGAAGGCAGTGTGTCACCCTATGTATTTTCAATTAAATTTGAGTTATCTCCTTCATACCTAATGCGTAAACTAATCTCTTCCCCATCATAAATTTTAGGCTATTAAGTGATAGGGACATGTCCTTACCCAAGTAAAATATTCTGTACACTACATTTTGTTACGAGCCTACACGCCAGAGTCCTTTGTTGAGCAACAAAGGAAAACAACATTTTTTTTATAAAGTTTAGTTGAAATCGGACAGTAAAAGCATTAAATAAAGCTCATTGTGTCGCCAAATTCGATATACAAATATATCCTTAAAATTATAGAAAACATTTCACTTTTATATATTGCTTTCCTTAACCTTTTGAGATTTCTAATGATTTTACAGCAGGCCATACACCCAGTTTTAACATTTTGTTATTACTAGCTGCTTGAGTAAGAACATTAGCGATACTTCCAATATTCATATGGATTTTGAATGTGTGTGTTCATAACAGCTCTTTTATATAAACAATTAGGCTTAATATTTTCCCCTCGTTTCTTTTTAATTATGTATATTTACAAGGTTTACTTTAACATGTCGGATACACTTGTTATAACAATATCTGACACTGAAACTACAAAATAAATTCATGTGAAGAATTCGTCAAGAGTCGTTCTCTTTCTTTGAGGTAGGGGGTCTAAAGACCTCCGTGAAGCTGGCCCCATCCACCTCAGCACTAATGGTTTAATACGCGCCAAAAATTAGAGCCCAACTAGTGCTCTCTGAACACAAGTTAGAAAAAAAAACTGCTGTTGCGAAAAAGCTGAAAATTATGAATATTTCCGGGTGGGGTCTTCACGCTGCCCCACCCACTCAACAGTTAGTAGTGGGGTGCAACAACAGCTTTTAAATCTACGCCCCAAAAAATGTACTCAAATAGTGCTCATCGCTCTGCATTGAAATAAAATTAGTGCTATTTCCCTTAGCGAGAAATAACTAGTGTTTATAGTATACGTACTTCCCCAACTTTTTATTTAAGGCTAAAGTTGTACAGCACTAATTTTAGAACTTATACTAAAAATATTGCGCATATGTTGCTCATCATACATCATTCAAACAAAATTAGTGCTGCAAAATTTGACGAGAAATTATATATTATTTCCTTACTGAGTTCAGCGTAAAAGGCAGCTCCAAAAATTCTTCGAACACCTTTCAAACATATACCAAAAATAGTGCTCAAATAGTGCTGCTTTGAAGTAAAATTATTGTTTCCACTTAACCAGAAATAACTCACTTCTGTATATTTTATATCGAGCACTTTTACATTGATCTGTCACTAGACGA
>JAGDQP010066915.1:0-11219 GCA_022664845.1 Lepisma saccharinum | reverse complement strand
AAGTGGATCACATTTTTCTCTTCCACAGGCCATAACTTCTTTGGAACTATTTCTCGGGGGAACGTTATGTTTTGTATAAATACCTTCCAGACTTTGACCGGGAACTATTCCCGGCATTGGTCGAATTCACTGGGAATGTCGCCGCTACCTAATAAGTCGATGGTAGCAATGGGACACTGAGTCAAGAAATCAATATAAAAGAATATGAAAAAGTCTTGTCAACAGTTTTAATTGAGGGTATATTATTAAAGTACTTTTGTTGTCAACTCATCCAAGAGTTCAACAATAAATTGCGGTGGCTCAGAAGTAGAGGCCTCTCCTGCGATGCTTCGGGATCGTCGGTTCGATCCCAAGTTATATAGGATGTGTTTTTTTGTGGTGGACAAACACCGTGTGCGTGGGTTCTCCCGTTCCCCTTGCACTTTCTTCATTCCATCATCCATACGGCATGAGCCAAAGTTGGCGAACGCCTTTAAAGTAAGGAGCATTTCGGAATTAATTGAGATGAAGCTGACGTGAAAGAGAGAATCTCTTTTGAAGAAGTTCGGTAGAAAACGATTTTGCCATCACTGTGAACCTTACGATCATCTGCAATCCACTGAGAAAGCAATTTTTGTTATGAAGGTTTTATCTTGAAAAGTCTTATTTTAAACACAATTAAATAAGCACACGATGAACCTTCATTGTACAAAGCTTTACTGCTATAGGCCTGAACCGTAGATGCCTAAAGGCCGTAAATGAAAAAAGACATTGCCGGGTGAAGATTTGGAAAATGCTACATTGAAATCAGCTAACATTTAGTTGTACAATACCACAGAATAGTTTATCTGTGATAATACTTACTTACTTACTCTATGGCTTACGGAACTCGCAAGTTCATCGCAGCAGTAACAAACCTTCACCACAGAATTCTATTCTGAGAAAGATCAATGCCAGTTTTCATCACGAACACCTACTTCTCCACGATCCCTTTTAATATTATCCTCCCAACGTCGTCTCGGTCTTCTCAATAGTCTCTTTACCAACCACGATTGAATATAATTGCGTTTTTCTCCCATCGGAGGTACATAACCTGCTTACCTCATTCGTCGCGATTTCATTATTCTTACATCAGGTGAGTCGTACAGTCCGTGAAATTCTTCGTTATGCTTTTCTCCTCCATTCTTCAGTCATCTCGTTCCGTATATCTTTCTGTAAACCTTATTTTCAAACACTCGTAATTTATGTTCATCTGCCAGGGTCGTACTTCAATTTCAACTTTCGTGATCTTAATCACGAGGTTAGGAGTTGTATAATACAAGTGGAAAAAATAATTTCCAATAAATTGCATAAAAAAATACATTTCTGGATACTATAAGATCAATTGTATTCATCCACTACTAATCTAAAAAACACAGGCGTAGTTTTCAACGAAGGAGAAATGGCCATTATAGACATCCATCCGTTGGTAGCTGGGGACAAAACTACCGTTGCATTCTACGCTTTCCCTCCTTTTCTCTCGGAATAAATATACGTTTCTTAACGGAGAAACAATTTCAAATTATATACAAGAAAGAATATCCCCCCCATCCAGGCATACACAAAGCAATATTAATACGACAATCAAAATAACATACACGTTGTGGAGTAATAAAACATGACGAGAAATAGGACACAAAAGTCATTGGTTGAACAAAACAGTTAACATGGACAAAAGTTTTATCGCATGTCTATAACTAAGTTGTTTTATTTCAAAAATAAAAATATAGAAATTTCTTTAATATATTTGTTCATTTGCAGAGAGATGCGCACCAACGTGACGTACTTTTGTGGAAAATATTGTCTTGATATTTAACTCAACGAGGCTGATATTTGAAAAAAAAAAATATATATATATATATAAAACTTTCCGCCTGCAAAAAATTTCTTCTAAGTCGAAAAGCTCACCAAGTTATATAGTTCTCTCGTTTTTTCCCGGAGAGGGATATATTTTGTAACCAGTGGGAATTATAAATCCTAATTCTAAAGACATGCGTCATAACTTTTGTCCATAGCTGTACAAGCTGGTAGTTAGTAGAAACATTGGCATATTCCAACAGTTTGACTGTCATTCTGTAGTCCTAATTCTCCCTTGGAACACTTAACCAAAGGTTTTTTTTTTATTATTAGAACCTCTAAAGTCCGATGTGTTGTCTCATTGCATTCTTTTCTTTAGTTCCCAATGGTTCGTGGTGTCCTCAAATCATGCAACGTTAATTTAACTCATTTTCCGACGTCATACAATGATGAAATTTTGTTCAGTGACGTAAGTCGGGTGACGATACAATATTCCATTGTTACTTTCATGTATTTCTACTTTCTTAAAAGCATATTTTAATATTATTTTTTTTAACATGGGCTTCTTTATCCTAAAATAAACACCAGCCTGCAACGATATTGTGTTTGACTGGTTGCAGAGCCCTTTAGGGTTTGGGTCACAAAGCAGATTGAGAAAAAGTATCCGAAATAACTATAATAATAATAATAATAATAGAAACTTTTTAAAGACCTACTTTTCTTAAACAATTCGTACTAAAGAGTACAAAAATAATTTTGTTTATGCATGACTAAAAAGAAAAGCATGGGGCGCGCCAACTGGAGAATTTATGAAGTGACTGTTTATGGGAAGTACGAATTTTTAAAAAAGTATGGATTTCAATTTTTCTTCACTTTTTTTACAGTAATATTTGTATCAACTGTCACTTCGAGCGTAAGAATGCGTGATGTATCCATAGAAACCGATATAGTTTTAAAGTCTCACTTGTTTTAAGCTCTTTTTGTCTGTAAAAACCTTTCGTTGAGGGACATTTTGGCATTTCTGTTCTGTTTGAGCGTGTCTGGTGACTAATGGTGACATTCTTTTTCCTTGCAGCTGAAGTGTTGCGGAGTTTCTGGCCCATCCGACTGGAATACGCTTGGCGTCGTCACTCCATCGTCTTGCTGCGACAGTGGGAGCAGCATTGCGGGCGTCGCTTGCACTGCCTTAAGCCAGTATAACACAGGCTGCGTGGAACGAGTGGCTGAGTATCTGGTACTCTCCGGGGGAGTAGCCATCGGCCTGGCTTTCGTAGAAGTAAGTGAAATGGTTTATTAATGACTAAGGAAAATAATGGGTTTTAGCTTCTGAAGCAATTACGTACTTTATGGCTTACGGAACGCGCAAGTTCATCGCCGCAATAACAAACGTTCGCCATAGGATTCTATCCTGGCGAAGATGAAGCCACTTTTCATCACAAACGCCTACTTCTCGAAGATCCCTTTTCATATTGTCCTCCCAACGGTCTCTTTCCATCCAGTTTTCCAACCCAAATGGAATGAAGTTCTGAAGCAATTAGCGGCTGAAGTTTTTATTGAGCGCAGACAAACCTAAAATATCGTGTCTTGTTACATGGCAAACCCTCTCGCCATTAGAGGTGAAAATTCTAGATATTCGGTTTGAGGCAGATGCCATGTCGTCTCCGTATTCCTGTGGTTCATTGACAGACCTTGGAATCCTATCAGAATGTTCTACAACTAATATCAGAAATAAACTGAGTTAGAAAATTACTAACTTCTTCAACGAAACTGAGTTTCCGCTTACGTCACGTTAGAACTAACAGGGGATAGGTCTTTCTTCTTTCGTCTGTTTTTTCTCCTAATATTTCTTTATTTGCGTTCTTTCTTACTCTGTTGAAGTGACATGAAGCTGACGAAACGTCAGTGAATTTGAATGAGAGATCTACTATTTGGACAGGGAACACCCAGGGCAGCAGTACGCTATCGAATACAACTCCCTCATTCAGTGTTCTTAACCCTCGAAGGGCCAGGCGGGGTAGATTTTGTCCCCCAGTCATATATCTCCTAATACACTGAACACCAGGTGTCCGAATTTTTCATAACTGACTTGAAAACATTAAGGAAGACAGCAGTAAAAGAAGTGACTCACGCGAGGGAGTATTTTGCTTTTTAAAAATCGGTTTGAGTACAAAATGTACCCCACTTGACACTCCATGCACTTCCTTTAATTCGCTTGCTGTGGTATTTTCGGTCATAGAAGTTATAAACTGCGTAGGATTTGTGAACAGTGATACAAGAGACGGTCAAACACGTACCAACGAGGAATTAGAAGCATTTGATTGAATTCTTGCTTCTATATGTACGGGTCACGGAAGGGTTTAACAGTAGATATTTCTTTTACAGACTGGTCTGTCGCAGGATCTTACACAGCATGGACAGTGAGAAAAAGACATGGAGCTTCTTAGTAACCAAAACTGTTAATCGTTGCGTTTATTAATCATTGAGTAGTGTTTGATTTATGTAATAAATAAAATACTAGAGGAGTTCTATTTATGACCATTAGGCGTCTATGGCTCAGAGGGGGAAAGATTAGGGGAAAGGAGTCGGTAAGGGCCTAAGTTCAAGGTACCATCCAGGCATTTCTGTGGTGTAACTGACGGAAAACTGTAAAATAAGGTCAATCTGGCTAGTATCGAACCCAGAAGCTCCAAATTGCAAAGCCAATATTTTATAAATGCCTGAAATAAACCAGAAAAAGTGATTGTAGGATTATTTTAATAAATAATAAAACACACATACAGCTAAAAATAACTTTGGGTTCATTTTTTAACTCACTCGGCAATCCGTGGGTGTTAAAAATTGCTTGTCCATTCTAGGGTTAAATAAGGTACAATCACTCAGAATAGAAACATTTTTATCTAAATCAACTTCTACCCTCAGCCGTTTCCGAATCTTCAATACGCGAAGCTGTTCGCTTCTTAACCTGGGAGTTTCTCCAGAAACCCTTTTAAACATCTTTGTACGCTTGAAGAAGTCAGGTTAAGGAGCGTAAATCTTCGTGTAGTGAACATAGTAAATTGTTGAGTGTAGAATTACATGGTAGGTTTTGTTTTGACATTCATTCAGTTTGGTCTCAATGCAACCGAAGTTAAGTTCGGTCGTACATCACATGCTATTCGCAATATACACTCAGAATATAAAACTTCACCGACGAAAACACATACCTTATCCTAAATGCTGTAAATCTCCATCCATGTCTTGCGCTGGTACTACCAATCTAATCTCACTATGACTGATGGAATTTGCAAATGCATCACCGCTGTAACAAACGTTCGCCATTGGATTCTACCCTGTGTAACATCAAGCTAGTTTTCGTTGTGAGCATCTGCCTCTTTGAAGATCCCTTCTACATGTCTTCATCCACTCATTCGGGATCCATGCCTAGTTTTGTAGTGAAACCTTTCAACTAGTGACGTCATCCGTACTTGCTTCACGCCATTTTACATCTTCTATTTATTTCATCAGTCAACTTAGCATTCGATGTTTTGAGCTGACCTAGGTAAACGTACTCATCAGCTATGCGTATAGTACATACAGGAAAAGACCGGATAGGCAGTATAAAAGGTGAAATTGGAATAGAAAGGAAAGGAATTGTACTATCGTGACGAAGATCACGTACACAATTACACACTGAACAATATACAATAAGTCACTTAAAATTTTCGGCTTCTGCCGTAGACAAGAAAGTTCGTTGAACACACGTGCACAATTTGAAGAGATAGAAAAACAACATGCCAGACATCCACATCATAAACAATTGACAACGTTCTGTGCATGCGCAAGTACTGATGGGAAATTTGTTTTGGAAATGGTGTTTTGTGATGAAGATTGAGCTGGGCACAATAAATAATAACTATATAAACACTTTTTTTTTTAAAGGGATTTTTTTTTTTTTTTTTCAAATGTATCTTACAATAAACGAACCATTTTTACACACACGTTTTTGTTAAATATCAAATTTAATTTTACGTCAAATTTACTTGAAACGTGTCTATCAAATTAATGAAACCTTTCTAAAGCGGACAACCACGGAATCAACAATTTGTCCGCCTTACAGAGGTTTCAATATATACGCAAACAGAAAAGTATACACAGGTACATGAAGCAATTATGCTTCAACTCAAATCTTACTTACACTAACCTCCGCCGTATAAACTGTATTTTATGTTCGGGGCACCACTTACAAAAGAGTACAAAAGGTAACTCACATTATAGAACAGGGAGATAGCCGTACAGAAACTTCACACACGGCAACGTTTCGCAAAAGCGTTTTCATATATTAGGAGAGGAAATGGGCAGAGCGGACTGGTACGGGGCTAGTGCTAAGCAGTCGCCATGTTACCAACTGATGCTCATGGCTTCTCTTTTAGCACAAGTCCCGTACCACTCCACTCTGTCCATTTTGTCGCCTATCATGTGAACACGCTTGTTTGTGAATTTTATGTACGCCTGTTTTAGCATTCTATAATGTAAGTATCTTTTTTTACCCTCTTATATATATATATATATATATATATATATAGTAGGGAAGTAAAAATATTTCACTTCAGATAGCTTTACCTCTTGCATATCCTCTTCAGTGTCTTGCGCCGCTCTTTTGCTCTGAGCATGTTTCTTTCTTCAAGTGTATTGTTTTTCCGAAAGTGCACGAAAAAAATGTCCATTTTCATCAGCGTTAAAAATGCTTTCCGGACTGTAATTACGAACTATGGAAGCCAACTTATCCAACCATTCTATGAGACAGTTTGCTGTGGATATCCACAGAATTCTTCTTAAATCAGTTGGAAAGTATTCATTATACGGAGATTAATATTGTTCATAAATGACAAAACATTGCCCGCGTCCGCTTTAGAGAGGTTTGCTAATAAGTTTCTTCTTATTGCGATTGGTTTGGAATTAACGAGATATGTCCGTTAACTGGAGGTTTCACTGTATCCCTTCTTTGATGAGATTTGGGACATGACCCTAAAATTCGGGATGTATGGTCACTATAATAACTATACTTTCTATCATCTTCAAATGTTTCCACTAACTTCCATTTGTGTATCAAATTTATTTTTGTTCGACAATTTCCAGTTTCAGATTTAATTTGTCATATTGTTGGTCTAAATATGAGGAATAAGGAGGGAACGATGAAACTTTCATTTTTGGTCGATTTGGAACTAGTCATCCCATCTGGTAGTTCAGAAGCTGTACAACAGTGGTGCAATATACATAAAACAATTATTCCTAACACAAAGGAGAACCGGAAGGGCAGTTTAAGGTTAATTTATAATAAAAAGGAAGGAATTTACTTAGCCATACGAGAACACACAACCACGTACACAGCATACACACAGTTTTTCGCGATATTTCAGGCTTTAAAAAAGTCCTTCGTCTTGACGGTAGAAGAAATGACGAACGAACAAAAGACTAAGACGACAGTGGCACCACAGTGCGGACGACGCGTCAAGCTTGGAGAACAATTGACTGTTGTATAGCGTGTACATTTCAGGAGCTTGGCACAGGTTGCCACAGTCCCCTTACACGCCCAGTCACACAACACCAACTTCGCTCTATTTTTCCTTCTTGCCATAAATACACACGTTGGCCTCTACGACCAGCACCTCAACACGCCGTCTGTGGGAGGGAGCATTGATTCGTGGCTTGAGTGCAGAAATGAATCCTGGCTGACCTTAACCTTCAATAACTCGAAACCTTCCGGTTGCTCTTCATTTTCAGCATATTTCCTTCTTCGATCCCCTCCTGAACTTCAACGCAATACAGTTGTCAATTGTTCCAAGCTCCTGAAATCTACACGCTATACAACAGTGAAGTGTTCACCAAGCTTGATGTGTCGTCCGCTACGTGACGCCACTATCGTCTTAGTGTTTTGTTCTATCTGAACGTGTCCGCCATTTCTTCTACCGCCATGACGAAGGACTTTTAAAACCCGAAATATCGCGAAAAATTATGTGTATATTGTGTACGTGGTTGTATGGAACAAATAAACGAAGTGAATTCCTTGCCAAATGAGTCCAGATGGAGTTTCATAGTTCTCCCCTCCCCACCTGACTCTTCCTATTTAGTTTTCAGTTACGTGAGCATCACATTTACGTTCTATACGCCATTAATAATAAGTTTATATTTCAGAAATAACTTCGCTAAACGTAGTATATGGAATACAGTATTTCGACAATGTTAGTAACAGTTATTTTTTTTTTCTAGTTGGTTGGCATTGTCATTGCCTGTTGCCTTGCAAGTGCCATTCACAGCGAGTACAAGAGGAGATACCGATAAGATGGCAGTCAAGACATAGTGTAAAACAAGTGTATATTAGCAAGAGAGAGAAAAAGAAAAAAATTGAATTAATTTGAAAGTGGATACTGTCAGAAGATGACCTACAGTTCTTGAAAGTTGATCTGTACCTTTTTTTTTTTCCTAAGTACTTTGAGTTCAAGTATCTTTAAAAGAAGAGCTGTAAAGATATAAAAAAATTTGTCCGGGCTGTGTTTTGTATTCAGTATTCGCTTAGTAGAAAAATAAAAGAATGTTTTTTTTTTTTTTAGAAGCTTAGTATTTGACTTTCTTTTTTTTTTCAAAGTTTAAATAAGAGTTGAGACCTATATTCAAAAGTGAGTTTAACTATTTGCGAGCTCTTTGTGTTACATTTGTTTTCTAATTGCACAGTTGTTTTTATTGTAGTGTGACGTCATATCGTGCCTGATAAGAATGTAACCCGTTCATAAGAAGGTTCATTTTTAGGTAATATAGTGCCAGATCTTGGAGATATAATCAGTTCTGAAGAAATACATAAATATCTGGCCAGTGTTTTTTTTTTTTTTTTCCTTTATAGTGTAAACTTGTTTTTGTATATTCTATTGTATATTGTTCTGAAGCTTACGTAGCTACAAGATGGCCGAAAAGCAGGGTTGTACAAAGAACAGGTTCCGCTACCCAAAAAGAATGACTCGATCAGTGCAATACTACCAGCGATCATCATATCATTGTGTGTCTGGGTTATCGTATCCATTTTTATTCACTTCGATGGAAATACCGTGGTATAACTAGGGTATGAACCTGTGTTGGCTAGCTGTAGTACTGAAAAGTCAAGCACGTTACCCCTACACCATCTTACCAACTAGGGTAATATGTAGCTATAAATCGAAACCAAACCGTTTCAACATACATTGTATACGTAAACTCTAATCGTTCTTTTGGGCCATCTTGTATTGTTGTAATGGTTTGAACATGTTAAGAGTGTTAACTGTTTACAATGTACTAAGATCTGTTTTATTTAACTTCGTTAATTACTCATTTTGATTGATAGAGAACTGACAAAGTGGTAAAAAAAAAAAAAATGTCGGGACCAAGTATCGTAAACAAGTTCCTTAGTAAATATTTCTTAACTCATCGAAAGAAGTATATTTTTGACTGGTTGTTTATAAAAAAAGAGAAAATTGGCTTTAAAAATGCTTTGTGAAGGCATTGACTTACTTCATTTATGGGTGCACGAGTGTTTTTGCGTGCATGCACAAATTTTGTAAACTGAAGACAAAAGAAACACGATGTAGAGAAAAATGTTATTTTGAAATATGCTAATAATGCGGGAATTGAAGAGTCGTTGTATCTTTGTATGGTATTGTAATAAAGATTTTTTTTTTTTAATTTGTAATTTTATTTGGTGCATCGTTAAATACTATGTTTTTGTTTGAGTGTTTGTATTTCATTAAGGGCTACGTTCTTCGAACTAAAAAAAAGGGACCTGGTGCGTCAGAAGTTTTGAGTGGCAGGTTTGTTTGACAGATTCAGTGAAAAAAATAAAATAAAAAAATAAAGGTAAATCTATCCCCTGTGCGATACGCACGCACCGTGAACGGCGCATAGGGGATGTGGAGGTAGCGCTCCACATATTCTCTGCCTATGGTACAGAGTGAGGTGGGGTGGTCAATCCCACGCTCGACCGCCTTTATCTTCCCAAGGTGCCCAGGAGTACCAAGGAGAGACTGGTACTCAATTTGATACCTCAGAGCGGACACTGCGAGAAATGTCTCCAGGACCCTGGCCAAGCCGCACGCGTTGAACCACGGCGAGTCTTGGACAGATTGTTTATTATTATTACAATTGCTACTACTACTGCTGTTACTATTAATACCTCTTTCTTTATTATTTCTGGGAGTTTCTTCCTGTGTATCTGGTCCCAGGTGGAGAGTTTTTAATTCCTGGAACAGTCTGTTCTGTATTGTGTAGATCTTTTCATAGTTCTGTATGTTGCAATAGGATGGCCATTTATCCTTTTGCTCGGACAGTCCTGGAATGTATCGCTTTCGGAATTGTAAACGGAAGTTGTCAACAACGCGTCACTACTGGCTTGTTACGTAACACGTGAACTGTAAATACAACTTCAGAAACGTTTCGCCGCCTGCTAGTTAAGGCGTCGGCTTGAACGAAAGAGCCCGGGTTCGAATCTCGACAGGGATAACACTTTTTTGTTTCAAAAATATATTTTCATATGTTTATTATTAATAACTGTGTTCTTTCACTTTTCGTAAGGTTATCTTAAATTAGTGACCACACGAACGTGGAGGTTAGGTGCGGTCATATATCTTTACACTCTTTGTTCTCATATACGTCACAGTTCTTGACGCAATTTCCGTTCAAAATTCCGATAGTGATTCGCTCGTGGATAGTCCTATGTTTAGCTTATCAGTGGAGCCGGACGCTGATTTGTCCTGGTTTTTAGTTGGTCTTAAAAATATTGAACTTCCCGTTTTCCGAATTTCTAGATTTTTGGTAAATTTTACTAAATTTGAGGATAGAAAGCTTTTGCTGTGAATTTATTGTTAGAATTATTGTAATTTTCCTTATTTGTTGTGGTCATATTGAAATAGAATCATATGCAATAAATTATATCCAAGAAAACCAGAATTACATCCGGTAAGATTCTCAAGTCCAGCCTTCTTAAAGAGGGCTCCTCGCTCCAACCCTCCCATTTTTAACGTTTTTCAAAATATTTCAAAAACATAAGAGTAAGTTCGTAGCGCCCTACAACTTACAAATTGCTATGAAACACAATGGACAGCGATCTCGAGATCTTGTTCATTGATGAGTGATACGTTTTCAAAGATTATGACGTCATTATTTAATTGAAGCACTCATCAATCGACAAGATTTCGAGATCGCTGTCCATTTTATTTCATAGTCATTTGTAAGTTCTAGTGCGCTATGAATAGTACTGTTTTTTTTTTAAATATTTTGAAAAACGTTAAAAAAAATGGGGGTACTGGAGCGAGAAGCCCTCTTTAACTATTGTGGCTAAAGCTAACCTTTTCAGTATTAAAACATTGCATATGAGATCGGCCAAGTACTGGATTTATTCAGTAATC
>JAGDQP010066914.1:0-11219 GCA_022664845.1 Lepisma saccharinum | reverse complement strand
ATTGTCACGTGAGTTCTGGTCTGACATATATAGTATTAAAGACAAAAATTTAATTATTTTATAGAAACTTTTATATATTGTTTTAATACAGCTTTCCTGTGTCCTTCTTTCAAATTAAACAATGATAAGAATAAATACTGGTTATCGTTAGGGATCAAAATTTCTAAGCAGAAATTATTTCAGTACAACAAACTAAAACGACATTCCACTAATTTGCCAAGAAAGGTTCTTGATTACATAAATGGTTATGAAAAACACACGAGAAAGTTGTACGAGCAACAGAAGGAAGCTATTACGATCGTTTAATCAATATAATTAAAACTGCGTGGAATTTACTAAATAAAAATATAAATCAAAAAGTAAAAAATGAAATTCGTTGTGTGTCTATTGACAGTAGAGTACTCATTAAACCAAATAAAATCGTGGAAGCATTTAATAATCATTTTCTTAACACGGCTACATTTTCGAAGACCTTGTCCGCACAATGTGGAATCAGGTATCTAAATAAGCAGACTTCATTGGCCCAAAGTATGTTTTTAACTCCAGTTACAATGGAAGAGTTATGCACTCATATTCAGAAGGCGTTCAATACAAATTCAACAGGTCTGGATGAAATTCCGTGTGCTGTTATTAAAGTTATATATATTTAATTGGAGACCATCTTTGTTATATTATAAATAGCTCTTTTGAGTCAGGAGTTTTCCCAAGCAGGCTAAAAATTGTTAAAATTATTCGATTATGCAAGAAAGGAAGTATTACAGATACGCAGAATTATCGTTTCATTTCTATTCTGTCAATATTTTCAAAAATATTTGAATGCACAATGCTAACACATTTAAATAACTTTCTATCCATATACAAGTTGATTTCCCTTTCCAAGCATGGTTTTCACAAGAGCAGATCTATAGTCACTGCATTGTTTGACTTCGCGAGAAAAAAGTTTCAGGTACCTTAAACAAAAGCCAATATGCCATAGGTATATTTATAGATTTTTCTAAGGCATTTGACAATGTGCATCACTTGACTTTATTAACGAAATTATGTCAGCATGGTATCAGAGGTGTATCTTATGATTGTTTTTTATCGTATCGGAATAACAGAAAGCAGATAGTACAAATCTCTAGGCTCGTAATACCAATGATTTGTCTCAGTTCATAGAGTCAGAAAATGTAGTTTTGTACGCTGATGATGAAATGTCTTAGTAACTGGAAATACTCATCAGGAAGCAGAAAGCAACTTAAAATCAATGACTGCAAGATTAATAGAGTGAGCCTTTCTCACTGAGTGAGCGTTTACGTTTCCACCCAAAATAGTAAATTCTTTAAGTCTACAGTTCACTTCTAAAAGCAAATTGTTAGGTGTAACTATTAACGTAGAGCTAAAATGGGATGATCACATTCTTGAACTTAATAAAAAACTAAATGGTGTCTATTTCATCACGTACAGATTACAAGATACAGTCTCCCGACAAACTCTGATCTCATTATATTACGCAAAATACTATGCTCGTATTAGCTTTGAAATAATATTTTGGAGTGCATCACATGCTAGCTAAATACTTTCCGTTTACGAAAGAAGGTTGTTAGGATTATTTTTAACATGAGCCCTAGGTCATCATGTAAAGATGTGTTTATGTCTTAAAAAATTCTTACAGTTCCATGCCTATATTTATAAGAGCGTATTATTTACAAAGAAAAACTAGTCACTTATTTACTTATACGACAAATATACACAATTACAATACCAGGCAAAATAGAAACATTTTCCCAGAAAGGCAAAATTTTGCAACTACTCTTTTTGTACAAGATTGTACAATAAGCTACCGAATTACCTAAAGAGTATTGAAAATATTAATCAATTTAAATCTGAGCTTTTCAGTTTGTTGGTAAATAAGGGTTACTATACTCTTAATGATTATTTGAGTAATGATAATATAATGATATCTTTATAATGATTTTAATGTTACGTAATTTTTAAAATTAAATATCCTTCTCATGTATAGAGATGCCTTCTCATGTGATACAAGTCTTATATATCACAGGTCACGTCCTGTGTGTACTACACAGACGAATAAATTTATATTCTATTCTGTTCTATTTAAAAACCATAGTTCTTTTTCAACTTACATTTAGAAATCATAATTTGTTTTTGTTTATTTCTTACAATTATTTTAAAATCATAATTCTTATTAATTAGCATACGTTTCAATTCATTGATTATTTTAATTTGTGATAGATTTAATAAATTTACACGTTGAGCAATTATCACACAATTACGTTTAGTTCAACACTTTGATGATTTTACCAAAAGCCTTTATCATCCTTTCCTGTTATGTTACAATTACTTAGCTTCGTTGTCTTCTCACTTTTATTCTTTTCCATCACTTCTACCTTTTCTTTCCTTACTTTATTCCTTGTCGATCTAAATAACAAATACAATATTTCTCCATAATTGACTTTACTTTTAGTATTTGACCCTTTTGATTATTCTACCTCTCTGCAATTCTCCTTAGCATTCTTTCTTCAAATAATATCACTGCTTTCTTTCAGTTTTCTCGACTTCGAGCTCTTAGAATGAACGTAATAAAAATAATTTTGTCAAATTGTTAAATTTTCCTATATTCAAATAATGTACGTTCATAGATATAGACATAGACTTGACAGTAATTTTGAATGAGTTGCATCACAAAGGTAATTATTTATTAAATAATTCGGGTCATTTACATTGGTAGGAGGACTATGTAAAGAGTTTATCTTGCCCTCTGCTAATACCACATAGCGTTCGAGTGATTGCTGTTGTTAATGTGACGAGAGAAATAAGCTGCCTTTTCCTAAGTTATAACAGTTGTTGCAAAGTTAACGAGCTGTTTATAATCATTCCAATTAATTTCCAATTTAGTTCGTTTATATTTACTATGCACCATAACTCTAAATTTCATTAACAACTGCGTGATGCTTGAGATATTAGATAGTTTGCGGTTTGTTATTTAACATTGGAAACCGAATCATACTTATTAAATATGTCTATAAGGGACATAATCATTTTCTTGTAAAATAATAATATTTTCCATTAATTGATTCATATAATTTGAGTGCATCCCAGAAAAATATTCTTGCACTGTGACAAAATTTGCGCTCCTCGAAAGAAGAGTAACTTCCATAAATTATATACACATGTTCGTTTCTCCGTGGTTTAATTATGTTTAAGGTTACAGTAGTTAAACAGTGATAAGAGATATCTATTATTTTGTGAACCTCGTGTCCGTGTGTGCACACGTTATCTACATGATCTGTTATGATCTAGTCAAGCAGCGATTCCCCTGGTTCACTTATACTGATGTGATTGTTAATAAGTTGAATAATCTGATAAATATACTAAACATGCTTTAAATTTATATAGTTTCCCAATATTCTGGAGACAGTTTATCACAGTTAAGATCACCAATCCCAAACAGATTATCAACCTGAGAATAAATACTCGCTATCAGGTCCTCTAGAACTAACACCTTATAATACGATGTATTAAGAGGTCTGTACGCTCCGGTTATTCCTAGTGGCGTAGTGTTAAAATTAACAATTAATTGCACTGTTAATTTTAACAAATACATTGAGGTATTTATATTTAATATAATATATTGGTGTCATATTTAGTTGGACTTTGTTCATTGTCTTCATGTACTAAACTTCTACATTTGGGAAGAGCTCCTCTTTTCTCATCTTCAGGTATAGTTTACAAATTCTGCAGCTGTCTACGACAGTATTCAAACCTGGAACCTCCTAATTTGTAGTTGCTCACGCTAACCACTACGCTATGGGGGCATCCCCCGAGTGGCTACTATCTTACTATTCTTTTTATATTACGAGCTCATTTTTTCGTGTTGCAGAGATACCCACATAAGCTTTAATTCGATATTGGGGTGCTTGGTTGATTTGATATTTTGTTATAAACCTGTTTTTGAGTATTCGGATGTTGTTATTTGTGTAGTATGTCGCATTTATCCAGTAGCTTATTCTGGATTCTAAGCTTGGACTACTACTACCCAAAGTAATAAATAAGACTTGCAAGGAAGGCATAGCTAGTTCTTAGAAAGTAACTTAATTCCTACCCTGTAAAAACTGTACCGCTGAATTGGGAGTAAAAAATTCCAATTTTATTCTCCTAGTTCCCAGGTACAGTTTTTACAGTGTACTTGTAACAGCTTTCGTTTAAAGAGAAAGAACTGAAAACATGTTACACTGTAGAAGTATTCACAGCTCTAGGTCTGATATTATTCCTTTATCACAAATACATCGTGTAAAGTGAAGTCGATAATTACACACAGAAAAATTGTCACTTCCGTGACCAGGACTCGAACCCGGATCTTCCAATTCCCGGTTAGGTGTGCTATCCATTACATCACCGCAGCACTTTAACACAGCGTGTTTGTGGTTAAGGAATAATATTATTATTTTGTAATGCACAAATTTGAATTTGAATTTAATTTTTAAGGTCTTTAGGCAACTTTCGCAAAGGCCGGATTGAAGATAATGGGATGAATTGGAAGAATGAAGAAAATGGGGGGAAATGGAAGAATCATGGTGTTTGTCCATCACAAAACCCACATTCAATGAGCAGGGATTGAACCGACGACCCCTAACACCACAGGTGGGCACTCTACCATTGAGCCACTGCGGCCTACATTGTAATGCATGAAATTACATAAAGATTTCTCATTACAAAAATTAATATCTCTAGTGGAGTGTTTCGCTTTGTCTTCAGAAGAGGAGAGCTGGATCATTGAAATGAAAGAAATGCCCTATACACTTAGGTATATTTGCCAAATGAGACCACTAAACGATTTCAAGAGAACATTGATAAAACACATCCTACGAATGTATGACATGTTAAGGTCAAATAAACTTTTAAAAAGTTGCATTTACCGTGTATTTGTGAAAATGAGACGATTATTTCAACATGAACTCAATTCAATTTTGAATTTGTTAGACATCTTAGGTTAGACTGAAATAGGGTAGGGAAAAGGATGTGGAAGGTAGTTAGTCAGTGCCTAGTTTCTAGGTAGCATCCTGGCATTTGCCTCGTGTCACCGAGGAAAAACTTTAAAAGAATTCGTTTCTCGTTGCTTGTGAACTTACTAACAAACTAGTCAAAAATGTCTCTTCATATTTATTAAACATGGAAATAGCTATTTCCTTCTCTATCAACGTAGCGGCCAAATTACTAAGGCGAATTTGTTCATGTGTTGTCCGAAGATATTAGCCGTTTTAATACTCAAAAACTTCTTTCAGCATTCGCTGTAGTTATCAGAATTGTGAAAATGTGGTAATTAACATACAATTTCGATCCCTGACCTGTCTAACTGAACTTTGCACAGCTCAGCTGAAATGTTTCTTCCACAAATCTCTCTCTCTCTCTCTCTCTCTTTCACACACACACATACACACGCTCACTCCCTCTCTCTCTTTCCTAGAAGGAAAAGAGAGAAAGTATGTGTGTGAATGATCCAACTTCCTCGCAATCGCAGCTACCTTCATAAATACATCATAGTCTACCACTTGTTAAATCGAAGTCTTAGTCTATGCTACTCTTGCGCTTTCCACGCGCGAATTAGGTGGGTATTTAAAGAGTACAGCATTTGAGCCGGACTGCCAGAGAAAAATAAGAAGTCCTGCCTATACGGTTGGAAACTGCATTTAAAAATGGTAATTTTCCAAATATTTTCTGTTCGGAAATGTTTTCACTTTCATGTAAATATTATCACTCGTGTAGATTACAATATTTCTTCACAGGCATAGGCTTCGGTGGTAGCCCTGATAGCCCACATAATAGGCCAGTGCATTTATCCCATTGCATCCTGTGAGCCTCGCTCCATGAGTGTTTAGCTATTTTAGACCTGTCACGTCCTTTGATTGTTTTTCTTCTGTTCCTCTGTTCTTATTGGGATAGGTTGTCCTATCTTTTCTATATTACATTCACATTCAGACACAGCTCTCTCACACTCACACCCTAAGAGCTGAAAAAGGTGGCAATGGAAATTATCTTTCAGGAGCACAAGCGTAACTGATTTACACATATGTCAGGTTTTCATCTTCAAGCTGCACACGGAACTTTTTGTTCTGATGTAACTATAGTATAGGCACGCGCAATGCGCAAAACTTTAAACAAATATCACGGATAACGTATGAGAGCTAGGGCTACTTCAGAAGAGGCTACTATACTAGTAACAATAAGATAAAGTTACAGTAAGAAACCATCAACATTATGATGGCGCAATCATCGATTAATCTTAAATAAAAGAGTCCTCTGCTAAAATACCAAAGTTCATAACACACTGACAGGTAAATATTACTACATCTAAACGCCTTTAAAGTAAATTCGTTTTTATCAGAATAAGAGCTACTAATGCGAATTCTTAAACACTTCCAACTATTCGTGAAACCATGCAGTTTCCGATTGTAAAGTGTCGTATTGACTCTTGTTCATGTGTCGTATTGTCGTGTTTAGTGTCACCCTAATATATGCTTTGATTCAACTTGACATTAATAAATTGTCATAAATGTATAAAAGGCCCTATGGACACAAGGCTAAAACAGAAACAGTATTCATAGTTTTCAAATAATTAAAGAAAATTAAATAGTCTTACTCGAACACATTGATAAAAATTGAAGTAAAATATTTCAGTTGATCCAGTGATGTTTCATCAAATGATTTAAAAGACAAAGGTGAAAAAATTTACATTAAAACTATACTAGAAGGCCTCGGTCACTGCTCAGTCTTTTCTCAACATTCATTTGATTCATATCTATGGTAATTTTAATGTAATGGGTCGTTCAAGTATTACATGAGCATTCAAGGGGGAGGAGTTCTAGCTTTTCTAATTTTATTTAGTAATGACTGATCAGAGCAGTGCTGACGCTTAAAAATATTAGTGTAGACTTAAAGATTTAAATATATTTTGGACTACTAAATAATAAGAAATTTTACGTCTTAAGGACCCACATAGCAGAGTACGTCCCTGGGACGTCCCATTTAGATCCCATTACCGTCAGAATGGTCCTGCTCCCATAGCGTTGTCCTAAGGACGTCCGTGGGATAACTCTGTGGGCAATACAAACAGTTCATCCCGTATGGATGTCCCCTGGATGTCCCCCGGAAAGCCATACGGGATTACCTACCTGGAATTTCTATAAATTAAATCGACCTTACTATTATTATTATTTAATTAATTATAACTATACGAAGGATATGCCTTCGTATAGTTATACGAAGGATTAATTATAACTATACGTCTCATGGATGTAAACGGGACTTAAACGGGACGTCCGTCCCGATATCCTGCCAGGAGATCAGTCAGATATCCCTGGGACGTCATTTTTCTATGTGGGGAAGCACAAGGAGAGAGAGTCAGGTATCGCTTATTTTTGCTAACAAGAGGGAAAGAGTCTAAAATTACGTAATCCTTGAACATTCCTTAAGTTTTCTATCCTAGTCATTTAACTCATCTGATGAAGCTTTAGTGAATCAAATGAAATTTTGTGACTACCGGTTTCATGAATGTTTCCAGGCAGAAATTTTTAATCTTCGTTTAATTATTTTGAAATTCTAGGTGATGAAATATTAGGCTTACTCACATTATAAGTATTCATAATAGGCGTGTTAGCGAGTCATA
Source organism: Lepisma saccharinum (assembly GCA_022664845.1). Classification (NCBI taxonomy): domain Eukaryota; kingdom Metazoa; phylum Arthropoda; class Insecta; order Zygentoma; family Lepismatidae; genus Lepisma; species Lepisma saccharinum. Next base: position 3,553 of record JAGDQP010066914.1, on the reverse strand, counting down.
ATAACTTAAGAAGTCTTAGGAATTCTGAATTTTTCATCGTTTGGCGAGCGGAAGTGACGTAATTACTTAAGACATTTTCCTTATTTCCTTAAGATTCTGAGTTCGGCTTGCTTCTGACATCCACATATCTTACTCAGTAGTCTATAATCGTCTGCCTACCCTTACTATGGCGGGTAATTTTGAGCGTCAAACGCTTTCCTCTTGTTTTTCCTCGCTTAAGTACGTTCAGTATTCCATGCTCAGAACTTGCAGATACACTTCAGACGGAAATAGTTCCATGACGTATTTCCAGTCAGCTGCATCCAGGAGAGCAGCCGATGCGCCTAATATTTTACTCTAAGCTAAGGAACTTCCTCAGATAATAAATTTACAAATAAAAATTCCAATACATAATTTAAGGCGTATAAATTTTCAGTTGTGTCTCCTGACACGGACTAATGTAGTGTTTATCTCCACTTGTGTCTGTTCTGACAAAGAAAATACCCATAGGCGTACAAAGGAATTTGCTGGAAGTGCACATGTAATTAATTGGCACAGTGTACTGAAGCTATTAAAGTAAATTTTAGCTGCTGAACGGTAATCCCCTACTACTGAACCAAGGTCAAATTTGGCTACAAGGGTCATTCTAAAGTCAAAAGATACTATATTAATTCCTAAACTAAGATGGTAATCAAAATATTAATCATATTGTGAGGTATGTGGAAGATGGCGAACATTTTGCGCTATAACAGCAGTATGTCCGCCATGTTGGATTACTGTCAGGTTTTTAAATAGGAAGTGGGTCATGTGGTATATCAATGTGGACCAAAAGAGACTCACAAATGCAATGGCGAAATTAGCTTTAAGATGTATTCAGTAGTTTTCAAGTTAATAACAGTCTAATAATTTGACGTAAGGGATATTGAACGATATTGCGTGAACAATAGAAGCGAGACAGAAACAACACAAATAAATACAGTTTCCTCTCTGCTACAATAGTTTAAGTCTGTTTAGATAATTCAGCAACCTGTTGAAGTCGAATCTTTTAGATTAGATATTTAATTTGTCAGCTCGTGAACCTGTAACCGTTTTTTAACTTTGAAAGGTAAGGTTTTGGTACTGTGAAATCGTGTAATTCGAAATTTAGAACAATTTCTACTTCCCATTGTCCATTAACTTTATGCATATGTTTATTAACTTTAATGTAGTTGGCACAAGTATGATAGAATTCTTCTTCCTTACGAGTTCTCGTAAGTCATTTATACTACTATACTCACTACCACTTGTGTGAGCTGGCTGGTTCTATTAGTTTCTAGGCATAGTAAATTGAGAGTCTTCTTGAAGCATTGTGAAATTTTGATGTAAAAGATAATGGACTATATTTTACGAAGTGACCTATTCACCTTTCTGAAGGCCTATTCAGCAATATATTTATTGCTTGAACGACATCTTTTTCACTGCTTTGGCTCTTTTTGCTGGCTAACTGATACCAGCGGCCATAATTTCGACTGGTTTAGGTCCCGAAGACGTGTCGGTTCCATCCGATCATGTTAGTTCGTCGTAGTCATCGAAATCATCAACGATTTTAGCATAATATATTTTGCAAACCTGATTTCCTCTTTCATTGGCTTTGATTCACTCTGAAATTGCACCATATTCGCCGTATGACGTACATCTTTGACCACAGCCTCACAAAACTCCAAAGTATTGCGTACCATAATACCCCAGTCAACGCAGGAAGAATGTTCACAGAAAAATTACTAATATTCACAGAGAAACTCGCACTCGTTGAAACATCTCCTTACACATACGCACTTGATACATGCACGGCGACATCAGAGATTTCCCATTAATTAAACTATTATAATAGCGAGAGACATGAAATTATCAGCTGTGAATAATCGACAACTTGTTTCTGTCTTTCCGATTTTATATTTCACACAAACTTCTTCAGTATCCCTTAGTCAGGGATTCCCAACCTTTTTCAAGTTGTGGAGCCCCTGTGGCTGATAATTCATTCACATACGCTTGGTTTTCCCAGCCACGTATGATGCAATAAAAATACATATCAAACAATAATTATCAACCAGTACGAATGAATTATTTTATTACAATCATCCCATACATACAAATATATACAAGTATTTACAAATAATTTTATACGATAAGATAAAATGAATTTTATAGGCGGGAACAGCACTATGGCTTACTCCCTTCCCGTCAAATAATTTGACGGTTAATAACTTGAAAACATCTCAATTTACCTTAAAATTAATTTCACCAGTGTACTTTTTTTGGTCCAACATGATATATCAGATGACCCACTTCCTATTTAAAAACCTGAAATAAATCCGGTATGGCGAATTTTAAGATGGCGCACATCCTGCTGTTACAGCACAAAATGTTTGTCACCTTCCACGTAACATCATGATATGATTAATAATATAATTACCATCTTAATTTAGGAATTAATAGCATATCTTTTAACTTTAGAATGACCCTTGCGCCTAATTTTGACTTTGGTTCAGTAATAGGAGGTTACCGTTTAGCACCTAAAGTTTACTTTTATAGATTCAGTACACTGCACCAATTAATTAAATGTTCACTTCTATCAAATACCTTTGTACTGCTGTGGACACTTTCCTTGTGAGTAAATATTCTGTTCTGAGTTCTAGTGTAAAGTAAATATTTACTTATGTCTCCAGTGGCGAAGCGTGACATAAGTAAGTGGGTAGACATACATATTATACAATTTTAAGAAAAGCGTTTAGGGAAATCAAAAATAAAATTTTCCTTCATTGTTTTTTGTACCTACATTTTTCTCCTGAAAATATATATCAAATAAAATCAGTTAAAATGTTTGGCTCAGTTAAGTTCTTCCCAACACGCAGCCCCTGTGATCGAATAGTTACAGTCGTTGACTTCGTAAAACGCTGAGAAGGTGCGCGGGTTCAAGGCTCGCTCACACCACCAGAAAAATGCTTGAATGGGATCTTCGGTAGAAGCTCTGGTTTCTATCTTCTCACTCCTCCAAGAAAATAGCAACGTGAAATACATTACGGCCTTAAGCTGCTGTAAAGTATACAAATGTAAAATTTGAATACGTTCCGAACTCTCACCTTTATTACGGCAACACTGCCATCACTTTCTTTTTGAATCACGATCTCTGCAACACGGAAAGGTCACTGCAGATATTTTTCAATTGAAATAGTTGTCAATAGTGACAATTTTTTATTTGCCAAGAATTTGTAGAGTAGATTGTTTACAATAAACTCCAATAACTTGATTGGCGCAAGAATTTTATTTTCACTTCTGCGGATGTTGATCTTTATTTTGTAGCAGTTAATCGAAAACGCTTTGGTATACCAGTTTAAATTTCGTCTAAAATTTAATTTTCTTTTCACCTTACGACTAGAATTAACGGTGTTTTCAAGCAAACTAGGTCAATCGAAGAAAGATTAGGTCTCTATTTTAGCAGTGGAAAACGCTGGCGATTTTGTAGGCGGTATGAGAAAGACATTGGTAGAATTCCTACATCGACAGCAGAAAAGTTAAATTTTTTATCGGTTAAATT
>JAGDQP010066913.1:0-11219 GCA_022664845.1 Lepisma saccharinum | reverse complement strand
GGATAATTGATAGGAGTTGACTATCTTTACGTTGCTATCAAGTGGGTACTTTTCGCTAGCTGGCCTTCATTTATTTATTAACAGGCGTGCAAAGAAATACATGAATAAATGCGACATTTAGATCAGCAGGCACTTAAAATAAAATGTTAACGAAATTGATACAATCACATAGTCTACCAAGAACAAAGGAAATAATGAGAATAAATTAAACAAAAGAAAATATTTATCTTTTCGTGAAAGTACTTTACAGAACTTCAATTTTGAGCATGCGTTTCAGAGGCAAGACGGAAACAATGCAAGTCAGTTTAGTTTATACAGAACCATTTAAAAAGCTGGATTATTTTTAACTTATTCGTTAGTATTCCTAACGACCTAGCTCCAACAAGTTTTACTACTCCAGCCTGAAACACAGGGAATTGTACTGTCCATCATGGAAACTTTATGTATACTGTACATCACGATCTTTTACAAGACACTTTACAGTATTTTGTTACTACTTTCCTTTGGTATTAAATATACACTGTCACTGTTTCTTCATTTTCTTCTTTTTCCCATATTGAGATTCTCAATTTAGTAAAATTTCTAATAAAAAACACAAATGGTGTATGTATTAAAGAAAACATTTTCTTTCACGCTATCTAACAAATTTATTCTTTTTTTAAAGCCTTTTAACGATCACTCCATTATCGAAGAGCCAGAAAGTTTTGTAATCATGTATGTGTTAATGGTTTCTTTTATGGTACAACTGGATGATTCGTATGTGTAAAAGACAGTAAACAAACAGGGTTGCCACCTTTTCATTCAGAAAATCGGGTAAGGATCTGTAGCGGGACTCTGTGGTAAATAATATATAGGATGTTCGAGGGCAAATCCAATCCACGAAAAAAAATATTTCATTTTAGGCTTTAAAATGAGTTTTAAGGTTAACATGAATTCTTGGGGCCTGTTTCACGAAAGTACGTGTCAAGTTTTCACTCTTCATTTTGCATTTGTGGAATAGTGTCTCAAGACCGCTAGCTTTCCAAAAGGAGCCATTGTTCTCATTCAGTCACTCATCTATCATTTTGTGCAAGAATCTTGATTTTACAAGACAATATTCGATTATTAGTAAACTTTTGACACACAAATCTAGGCAATCAAATGGCAGAACACAAAGATTGTGGAAAGAGGTTAGCGGTCTTGAGACAGTTCTATGGAAATTGACAAGTATTTTCGTGAAAAAGGTCCCTGGTGTTAAAAATTGATACCGATTTAATCCAAATGCATGCCCTTTCTTATTAACTATTTAACCAATACTTTCCCAGCAAGCCATATGCCGACAAAGACGTCAAATAGTCCGGGATTTTGGTCGGGCCGGTGTCAAGGATAGGCAAAACTCAGAGTAGTAGTCAGAAAGTAGATGGGCAAGTTCGGCGTGCAGCAACATGTTTGTCGGGCCATTTCCAGGCCTCCGTCGGTCTTTGACTTACCGGCATAGTGGTGAAATCCCTACAATACCCCAATACTTGATGGTGGGAAATGAATGGTTCTTCTCCATTGCCTTAGGCAAGGAAAGGGCGGCTCCTCGTCCATTTCCTGATGGTCTATTCTTGATTTTACGGAAATAAACAAGGACCCACTCACTTCCTGGTGGTCGGGAAAAGGAAGAAGGTCTGGTCATTTTCCAACCAGTTTAAGTTGGAATTTTGTAATTAAAGTGTCGGAATTCCGTTGCAAAATAATTTTGCCTGCAAGTCTACAATATAGAAGGAGAAAATATTTAATGAATCCCAGCTCAGCTGAAATGGCGCTGATTTTGTATCTTTTTACCCATTTTGTATTTTCAAATTCACAATTATGAAATTAAATGTCGAAATTTCGGACATTTAGGGATCGTCTTCTATTGACTGATGAGTATAAATGTATTGTGTTTGCAGTAAAATATGAAAATGATAAATGTTCTTTACATTTGTTAAAATCAAAGGTGTTTGCATATGGGATCAGGAGCTTATAATCTATTATTATTAGTAGCTGTTGCCCGCAGCTTTACACAACTCGAAGCCATCTTCGAGTATCGGGCTGTACGGTGTAGTGGAGGTATTTGTGGTGTGGAGGCGAGTGAGTAGGACATTCTGCAGCTCGTTGTGGTTTCTTGTGAATAGCTTGACTAGAATGCGCTGGTTTCACTTTGTATCGGCCTCATAATTTTTGTATTCTTTACAATGAAGTGCAACACATTAATTGAGTGTCACAAACTCGAATCGATTTATACGACAAAATTCTATTGGAGTAGAATTTGGTAATTTTACTACTCATGCTAACATAGGTTAACATAGGCGAAGTACATGATATGACTTACAAATGTAAGCACATAGAAGAACAGCACATTGTTGCGATTGAAATATATATTTACAGACCTCAAGCGTGCGTGAAACGAAGAGTAAAGAATTAGCAGAACAAATTGTGCCTGAATATGAAGGTAGAGTGATTTGTACTGTAGATGGTGACCGACACCGATTACCGATTTTGCCTGATGTACTAGAACCACAGTGGTACATAGTCTGTTCGGTACCAAGTGAAATTCCAGATGAGTTCATTACTGAAATTTTCGAATATTACGAGACCAATTCGCGGATGGAATTCTAGTTTTTGCGGCATGGCGTTTACAATGGCAAATGTTATCTATTTTTTCGAACATAAAACGCGCCCTCTCCGATACATGAGATAAGCATAATTCAATATTAAACTGATACCAAATGACAATACGAGATATTTCAATGAAACGACAACGACAGAAAGTGGCATAAAGAAACATTTAGTTAATTAACAATGATATGGCTGCTGATGCTTTACTCTCAGTAGATCAGTCCTTTAGCACAACGCGCGACGTGTTTCACGTTGAGCATAGCTAGCAGCTTGGAGGGGTAGATAGGAAGGCATCGAACAGACAGTGACTCAGGACGAGGGGGCTCAGAATGATGATAACAAGTACAGTGCAGTGGTCACAGTAGTGAGTGGTGTAACATTCAAATCAAATATAATAGAAGTGTTGTCGGAAGTAGAAAGTGTTACAGAAGCGGTTGGGAAGGGTGGGAAGGAAAATACTCCAGAAATAGGAGAGCAAGAAGTGAAGTCCAAGAAGAGTCCTTTTCTACGGAGAAACGAGAGGGTCTGGCCTCCAACGTAGAAGAGGAGAAAGCGCTTCAGGGAGAAACAAGGACAATAAAGAACGACGGAATCTTTTTTATGAGGACAACGGCGGTATAACCACGAAGGTTCCTTACTGTAATAGTAAACATAACGCCAGTTAGAGATCAGTGAACTATCGCTGACTTTATGCAAAAACTAAGGAGTTGAAAACACAAAGTTAGATTCCGCAAGCATTGCAATAATACAACTTGGGCTGCGTCTCCTTCTATTATCTTTCCTGTGCAAGTCTGAAGTATAAAGAAGTGTGATTTTGTTCCTTCCGTTTCCCTAGCCAGTGCACCGACCTCCCTCATAAATATTGATACATCAAATTTCATATCAGGTTATTTCTTGGTTCTTTGGTACGCATGGAAACAATGCAAAAATGTATGGTGTTTTATTGTTGTACTATGAGATAATAAGTGTGGTTGCTATCGCCGATTTAACCACGACAATGATAAATCCTATGATCCCATCTTTTAATTTAAAAATCGCGGCATTAAATATATGCTAAGGATACAATTCAAATAAATGTTCTATTTTAGAAAAAACATCTAAGATATAATTTCACACAGATACTTGGTTCCCAGGAGATCGATAGCAGTGACTTATATATTACGAACTATAATTACATTAAAACTAATATGTGCTAGATCAAGTTGGTCTCAGTTTCTTAACTAGCAAAGATATTGATTTTGAAATATTGCCGAAAACAACGGATGAAAGTATTTTGGTTATTATAATAGCTGAATTAACAGTGCTTAACGTTTATTTACCCACGGTACAAAAACACAAAAGTGATTCGTTTGCGGTACATTTACAGTTCTTTCAATAATAAAGTTATCTTAATGATCGGGTACATGAATGCCAAACATGAACGTGAGTCTCCAAGGTCAGACACTAATTATTATATTTCCTTTAAACATATTATGATTTCCTTTAAATTTTGTGAAGAATGCAAGCATTTCTCTCCTAATACTCCATCATTATTTACATATTTTAGCTATAATTGTAGACGTAAGCTACATTACACCTTGTCAAGTCTGGATATGTTTCCGTACTTACGTAACATAAATGTGATTAAATTAGGATTGTCAGATCATTTGGAAATAGTTTGTACTATACTACTACATCTGTGGTCAACTTTATCTGGAGATAAAACGACGATTTAAAAAAAATAATGAGTTGTTTAATGAACTATCCGATGAACTATTTTTTGAAACTGATAATTATAGTGGCTTGTTTATGTAAAGCTGTGGAAAATAACTTTTGTTTCGAATATAAGGCCTTTGCTCGTGCCTAGTACTAAGAAAAGAAAAAATGTTGGATTCTGAAGATACGCAAAATTCAGGGCAAGATAAAATTGCTAAATAGACATAAACTTACCGGTTTAAATGAACGTAATATCTTAGATAAGTGTAGGATTAAAGAATCGATCAACTAGAAAACTCTAATACGGGCCAGCAAGAACAGAAACGAAAATTTTATAAATACCTTTCTATATCACACCGGAAATTTATTTCAGAGCCTGGAAGTTTACGCAGGATCAAAGCACAGTATTAAATATTTAAACAGGATTGACTGATAGACATTTTGCACTGTTTTGGCTTAGAAAACGTGACATCAGTTTTAGACGAGGAACGAGAAACGTTCCAACAACCTTGTAAAGATAGTGTAATTCCAGATGGTATTGCTCAACTCAACCCATCGTCCTGTAAATGCGAAGACGGAATCTGTTCACCCTAGATGATTTAATATAAGGACAAGATCGCCTCAGCATTAGTTTAATTATTTCTGGCACTAAGAGTGAGGGCGAATTTTTCAGCTCCATTGGAATTCTTATTAAAAAATAGTGACGTGGCTTCAGTTGATCACTTTTGTATTATACATTTCCAAGATGGTGTCACGAACTTATTACTTAGATGTTTGGCGAATATGTTACAAAAACAATACCGAAGCTCTTTCACGCCAGCCAGAGTGGCGTTAAAGTCGTGACACATATATATTTTAATTTAATGAACATTCGTATCCTATAAATGTATAGTTTTGCCCTTTATGTTGCTGAAGACGGATTTTTGCTGTGTTTATGATAACATCAGATATCAGTTACGTTTTACTGTTATGAAATTGATACATTCTTCCCAACTTGTAATCATCTTATTTAAATGGATTTATGGATTACGGCAAGCAAAAATGTCTTTAAATGGCTGAGTTGTTCGTGCGCCCTCGCCCATTTTGGTATAGCTATGGTACATTTCGCAATGACAGAAAAGAAAGCATTAACATGTCTTTGAATTATACTAAACCACTTAACATGTTTGATTTACGCAGATGGTACAGATTCCATCATTCAAAATGAGACAGAACTTAATGCGATTTTCAATCTATAGGATAATTTTCAAACAACGTTAGGCATTAGTTTAAATACATAGGACTCAGGCGCTCGATCTTAAAATGAATGTCTGTGACAAGATAAAGACACGTACCGCTACTAAAGAGAAGATTAAAACCACCGGTATAATTTGGTATAGTGTAATAGCATTAATATACAATGGTATAAAATTATCCAAATATATATCAGAATGTAAAATGAAAGATTTTAAAATGTACAAGGAATATATATGTGTATAAATACGGTAAATGGAATATAACGAAGGAAAAGGCTAGTTATGAAAGCTTTCGAAGTATTCCAAACAGATGTTGAGACAGGATGTTAATATAAATTCCAAAAGCAGAGAAAACAATAACAGTATAATAAAAGGTATTTTAGAAACATGTTGTAGAAGTGTTTGTCTACTTCAACTGTGACACGAGCACGGAGGTAAAGTAGTTGTTATTAAAAAAAACATCCGTTTACGTAACAAATAGCAGGTAGATATTCCAAGATAGGTATTTAACATACGTGATCAAAGCCAAGGTTTCAGAGACGAACAATTAATACAGTAGTGTGTGCAATGTGGAAATCGTGATCAAACTAAAAAATATACTTTAGGAAAAAATACCAAAGTATAACAAACAGGAAATGAGAACCCTTCATACATTCCACTTCCCAAAATTTCTGAATAGCAACACACGTGGGGTTGGTGTGAACGAAATGTGACTAGCAAAATTAGGAAATAATAATAAAAAAACAGATTTTAGCCCTCTTCAGGCATTCTTTCATTGTCGTTACGTGAAGTAGTATCTGTTATGATATATATTCAGACATTAGTTCGACATCAGTCTACGATAAGAGTTTGTCTATATAAGATCATATAAGACTTTAACAGTTTAGAATATTATTCATTCTTCAATTAAACTAGTTTAATGTGGAACTTGTACGTTAATCATAGCACATAGTGATTCCAAGTTGTTACAACATCCTGACAACAATACCAAAGCGGAGAGAGAATACATAAATAAACCATTATACGTAAAGATCTTAACTAACCTGAATTTACTTGATTGATGAACATGACAATTTGTTGGTATTAAATGAGCACGCTTCTTATAGCTAATTAATGCCCAATTCCAAGAAACGTAATCAGAATAAACTTTCACTGCTGGTAAATAATATTCTTTTTCATTGAATATTAATAAAGAATGTGCGATTCTAAAGTTCCACTAGTCCACTTGAAGAATGAATAATATTCTGAAATGTTAAAGTCTTAGATGATCTTATATAGACAAACTTTTATCGTAAACTAATGTCGAACTAATGTCTTTGAAGATGGATCATAACAAATAGTACTTCGTGTAACGACGATGGAAGAATGCCTGAAAAGAGCTTAAATCTGTTCTTTTATTATTTCCCAATTTTGCTGGACACACATCGTTCCCATCAACACCACATGTGTTGCTATTCAGAAATTTTGGGAAATGGAATGTACGAAGTGTTCTCATTTCCTGTTTGTTATACTTTGGTAATTTTTCCTAAATTATCCTTGGGTTGGATCACGATTTCCACATTGCACACAGTACTTTATTAATTGATCGTCTCCGAAAAATTGGCTTTGATCACGTATGTTAAATACCTATCTTGGAATATCTACCTGCTATTTGTTACGTAAACGGATGTTTTTTTTAATAACAACTACTTTACCTTCGTGCTCTTGTCACAGTTAAAGTAGACAAACACTTCTACAGCATGTTTCTAAAATACCTTTCCCTAAATACCTTTTATTATACTGTTATTGTTTTCTCTGCTTTTGGAATTTATATTAACATCCTGTCTCAACACCTGTTTGGAATACTTCGAAAACTTTCATAACTAGTCTTTTCCTCCGTTATATTCCATTTACCGTATTTATACACATATATATTTCTTGTACATTTTAAAATCTTTAATTTTACATTTTGATATATATTTTGAAAATTTTTATACCATTCTATATTAACGCTATTACATATCCAAGACGACATAATAGTGACATATCCTAGACGATAGAAGTAGCAGGTGAAAGTTTGGAGTAATTCTTAGTAAAACATTCTTTACCATATAACACAAGTCTTATGTGTCTTATAAATAGGTTAATATTTCTAAATGTTTTTGTCTATAGCACATCATGCTACCAAATGCAATTCTTGCCCTTATCAAGATTTGAATCTGCTTCTGGGCAGTTTTAAGCACATACACGGTTTTTATGTATTATAAACAAATGCTAGGTACACCCCGACAAGTGCTATTTAAATAGATATGAGAGTGTGGGGTAAACCTGAAAATGTTTAACACTCTCACGTTCTCTTCTCTCTATTAGGCTCCTTTAAGTTCTCCTAGGATGCTATTGTCATATACATTTCAGATATTGAGGATAGTACCCCGATCGGCGATCATTCCATTCAAGGATCGATGTTGAAATTTGGTCAGAGTATCCCAATTCTCGTACACAGTGATCGGGAGGATACACATGGAAGAGTTTTCTGTGAAAGATTTTTCAAAATCATGCCGTCGTCTCGACGATGAATTTAAATCAAAAAAGAAATTACAAAATGGTAACGAGTGGATGCAGATTTGTAAAAATATGGCCCCTTTAAGCAACAATCCACTCTGCATACGCAAATGTTTATTCAATCTTACACTATAGATGCGATAAGCGTTAACTTGAAAAACAAATGTCTATGTGACTCTGATGCTTGTAAAGTATGTGATAAACGGAAGACATTTTCTCACAAACTAATAGAATGCGACAATAAATATCACATTTGGGAGAAATTTAAATTTATTTCTGGCCGTATTTTAAGGTTTTGGAAAAATCATTGAGACTTAAAAATTGAAAGTACACAAATATCTGAGATTAATTCAGTCATTTACGACTATTCAAAGTTTCAAGAAACTTAACGATACGAATATTAGGTTGAAACTGGAATATTTAGCACAGCATGTGCTTCACAAGCTGTCGAAATTATCCAAACGACAATCTGAAAGTAAGTTCAGGAGCTACGAAGGAAAATAAATTGCACTATAAATACGATACAAAAATCCAACCATGGATTACCATCTCTATTCTAAAATAAATTAAGAAGAAAGACACACTTGGAAAACATGTTGTAGATATCCATTTAATCTACAACTCCAGCAAAAATACAAGACGTACCATAATCTACTTAAGAAACTTGTAGAAAATGCAAAAAAACAAACAAAAAAACAACACAATTATTTTATGGAAAATATGTTGCGGGCGGGGTCGGACATAAACATGAAATGGAAAGAAATAAAACATTCTGCTTTAAATAAAAACAGAAAAAATTAATACACGGAAATAAATACTACTGGTGCATGCAGTAAAATTATTAAAAATAGAAAACTAATGAATTTAATACCTATTTTACGGACATTGGTAAGAAATTTGCTGCCAAAACTACTGGTTAGATTTCAACGGACGATATGTAAGCGAAAAGTATAAAACCAATACAGTCCAAAATATTTCTTAGTTCTGTCTCTGAAACCGAAATAGTGAACACTATTAAATCCTTGAAAAACAAGTCAAGTGTGGGATACAAAGGTATACGTACAAAAATCATAAAAAAGTGCGGTTGTAGTCTTGGCACCAGTTTTGAAACATATACTTAATCTGTCATTCACTACAGGTATCTTCCCAGATAATTTTAAAAATGCTAAAATAATTCCAATATATAAAAGTGACAACAGAACGGACAAATCAAATTACCGGCCAATATCGACTCTTTCTGTCCTGAGTATTATTGTTTGAAAAAGTACTTCTAACCAGACTAATATCATTTCTTGAAAAGCACAATATTATTTACTCATGAATAATATGGATTTCAATCAAATAAATCCACACATCTAGCTGTAAATATTCCAGAAAATTACATTACTGAAACGCTTGACAAAAGTAACTACATGATTGGAGTCTTCACTGACTTGAAGAAGGCATTTGGTACGGTAAACCATAACATACTTCTACAGAAACTGCACTATTGTGGTCTACGAGGCATAACATACAATTGCTAAAGAGTTGTCTTCAAAACCGCAAGGGATATATGTATGTTAATAACACAGAATCATGGCTATCATTGGTAAATTGCGGAATTCCGTAAGATTCTATTTTGGGGCCATTATTATCTCTTCTGTATATAAATGATCTACCATCATGTCTAAAGAACAGTCAGTCTTTATTATTTGCAGATGAGATCGTGACTTTTAATAAAGGTTCTATATTAAAACAATGCTATCAACAAAGATTTGGAAAATGTCTCTAACTGGTCAAGATCTAATCAACTGACATTCAATAGAGATAAAACAAAATGCATATTCTTCAGAAATATACAAAAAAGAGAAAATACAGTGGAATACCCATCACAATCGGTGGAGACAAGCTATGTGTAGCAAACAACATAAAATATTTTGGTGTGTGGTTTGATGTTTTCTTTCATGTGATAAACACTGTTCAGAAATATGTAAAAAGATATCTATTCTCGTTGGAATATTGCATAAACTTGCTAAGATGCTTCCGGAAAATATATAAAAAAAAATATTACTATGCCTTCATACACTCGTACCTATCATACTGGTATGCGATTGAATCCTGGTATGCGAATCTCAGCGATTATAGTAAAATGCACCTTTTAACCTTGCAAAAGAAAGCCGTTAGGCTAATAAAAAACGCAGAATATCTCGCGCACTCCATGCCCTTATTTAAAGACCTAGAATTGTTAAGGATACAAGACCTATATAAATACAAAATAGCCAGTCTAATGCACAAAGTAGTGTCGAAAACTATATATATATATTTATGAGATATCGACAAGAGCAATAAGGGATGAAAAGCATCCTAGAACACGTCTTAACTACGGGCTTCACAGTATCAGCTACAGAGCTGAATTGATTTGGAATAATGTCCCTAAAGATATTAAAAATAAAACATTAACAGTTCCATCATGTCCTAAAGAATATCCTACTCAAAAACATGAAATAGGCCTCGAGAGATCATCGCAAGCAATTTTGAACTTACCATGTAACTATTTTTACACACACACACACACACACACACACAGACACAGGCACACACACACACACACTCACTCACTCACACACACACATACACACATACATACACACACAAACACACACATAGTTTGCAGTGTGACATACCGAGGAATGCGCGTTCTACATATGCTTTTCGGGGAACCGTTTCGATTTTAATTTCAAGGCTTCTGATCAATTAAACATGTCTCTTTTGTTAGGAAAAATCTGATTTTCAATTCTCCAAGTTAAAATTAAGGCCAAAATTAATATTTTTATTTCCGAGGAATTATCAAACTCTACATAGGTATTGTGAGGAAAAATTTGAATTTAATGTTTCAAAGAGGAAAGTGAGGCATATAAATGTGTATGGCATAACGAGGAAAAATTCAAATGCTTCCTCTAGTTGCAGTACACGGTCTCAATTCCTCGATATAATCGATTACACCATGTGTTTATATGTGTGTGTGGCGTTAAAAGAAAAAAAATTCAAATGCTTCCTCTGGTTGCAGTTCACAATACCAATTCCTCGATATATTCTATTACACTATGTGTATATATGTGTGTGTGGCGTTAAAAGAAAAAAAAA
>JAGDQP010066912.1:0-11219 GCA_022664845.1 Lepisma saccharinum | reverse complement strand
GTTGCAGTAGTGGTCCTGGTTCCGTACTGCCTACTTCTGGTGAACAATTTGCGGGAGAAACAGCACGACAGATGTTTAATAGATACTTTAATATGTGCTCAAATCTGTTTCTTTGTGCAATCGCGTTACCCATGTGACATTAATGGGTTGGAATGGCACAATGCGTCTCTTTTCCCAGTTGCCTAGCCTGAGTCTAATTGGACCAGAGAAGCTGCTTGATTCTATATTCACACGATCAGAGGAATTGACGAGATGACGTAGGGCTAGTTCACTGACCTGCATTGTAGTTAGTTGCACGAAAAAGCTGTATTCGCTCTTGAATAGCATCAAAGATAGCTTTTTTTCCTCCGTTTGCGCTGTAAAAGAGAGTGGGGAGGAAAGTTGACAACATCGTAACTGCCCTTCCGCTCTCTCCGTAAGCCAAATCTAGTTGCTTTCCTCTTGCGTCTTCACCCGGATCTGTTCTTTCCTTGTGTATAGTATACCTTACTGCTTTAACACTCCGAGGAAACTGTTACGTGTTGAAAAACAGCGAAACGTTAGTATCACATCGTACATATTTTGGTGATTGATCGCCATGCATTGAGGATGCAACCAACAACGAAACAGTAAGTAATATAAATACATTTTTAAGTAGGTCGCGCGCAAAAAATGACAATATTTAAATTGGAAATCCATAGTCCGCAAGTTTGATCACAGGAAAACAAGCGTGGGCGGCCAATTGGTTTGTCATGCGTAACTTTTAGTGTGTTTTTAATAGTAGATGTAGAAATAGTATATCTAAAAATAGCATATCTTTCAGTAGTATCTCGTTGAGTTAATTGTGTATATCTGATAATTTCGAGGCATTCTTTTGCAACCTTTATGAAGAATAATTCGCGTATTTTCGCTTGCCCAGTTATTTTTGCATGACATCCTACAAGAAATAAGAAACACGTTGTTAAATATGTCTCGCAAGCAATAAAAATGTCTGTGGAAAGAGAATATTGCCGTTGCTGGGATAAGTGAGCCAAACAATAGAACTTGCGATTGTACCAATGTTACTCTAAGGTATAAAGTAGTCAGCAGTAGTAGTATAAAATTGATTTGTTTTAACATTAATAACTCCTTTCATATGTTTGTACATATACAAAAATGTACTTACCAAAACGTAGAAGGTTCAGCCAGGCGGACAGAAGTTAACTTTTCAAAATATCTACTGATAACAAATGCGCCTGTATGCTGTGGCGGCAGCATACTTAAGTCAGCTATGTGTCATGTCCCATTAAGTTTACGAATTACAGTTAATATCTTCCAGTACAAATCAACCGAACCACGCAATAGACAGAACTGCAACATCGAAAACAAAGATTTTCGGGTTTAGGCCTACTTACGGTACTGTTATAGACAGTATTAAACCGCACTTTTCAAAATGTATACTTATGAAAGGACATACCTTTTTAATATAGTACATTAACACGTAAATCCTGTTGCCGTGGAGATGTTTAAGGAAAAGCCTGTCATATTGGTTGATCCTGTGTCCCAGCTAGATACGTGGCTTTGCTCTTCCCTTGCATTGAAGTATCTCTTGATTTGGTTCCCATTGGGGACATATTGAACCTGTTGGTTGAATCTAGTTAAAGTTAAAACTGTAGATCACATCCTTAGCACAATCTGTTCGATAGATGGCAGTGACAAGCTTCATCTTGCGCAAGAACCTTCATGTCACAAAGTTGCCTCCTGAATACTTTTCGTTATCATGATTGATAAACAAATTTTTCCTGCTTTCATCTCAATCAGAAACTGCAGTAATGGTTGGATTCAAACAAAATACGGTTTGCAAAAATATTTTAATATATCGCTTGTATATTCAAAAACTCATTACCTCCAGGGATATATACAACCGATTAAGAAATTGCCGGTTTTTCACTATATATTTTAACAAGAGAGCAGATTATTAATGAGTAGCAACGAATTTTGTGTTTTGATGTTTCGTTTCTTATTTTAGTCTGTAAATATTTGTTATAAAATTACAGCTTAAATATAATTTTGAAAGCACTCACTTTACAGACTCAGCGGAGATTTCTAAGAAACAAGTTGAAATTTTTCTTACTTTTCCATGTCTAAAAGCAATTTATAGTATGACATATTTTTATGAAACTGAGTATTAGAAAAAAGAGTATTCAGCATACACAATCAATCTTCTTGAAAACATGACCTATGATTTTTATTTGGTAATCCTTTTCCAAAGTTTTATCGCTAGTTCTACCTAAAGATTTAGTTTTCTATTGTCAATACAAGGATTAATTTAGGAACCTGTGTATTCTATAGTCTATGTTGTTTCGAACCCTCCTAATGGTCATCCTAACGGAATTTTTTTCTACATTGTATTCAAATACACGAGAATAATCTCGGGAAAGCATTTGTAATAGAGTCCACTTCCACTTGAAACTTTTTTTTTTTTTAATTTACTTTGTAAGGCCTTTATTAAAACCATGTAGCTGCATTTCTGAGTGTCAAAATGTATTGTTTATTACACACATAAATGCGAGAGATGAGCTTAGGATAAGTGGAATGATCCAACTCAACCATAAATGAAGAGAAATATGAGAGGATTTAACAGATATATATGGCCAGTCACTCGAATCTTGACTTCACCTCTATTTGCAGACATATTGTGTACAGATATTTAAAAGAAATAATGTTTACTTACTTGGTGGAAAAGTATTAAATGTAGTAGCTATATTGTTTTCCTTGTCTTGTCGTAATACATAATATTTCATCGTAGAAACATCAAAATTGTGCATTTGTGGATAATATTAAAATTGCTTTTCAAATTCTTCGAAATGGAAGTCTCAAAAACAAACCAGGAAAAAAATCTGCCTGCTTAATCAAAAAGAAAGATTCTACCATGGTAACTAGTAACAATGCTTTAATAAATGCATTAATTATATTAACAGTGAAAAGCAGTAATCTATAAAGATTAACGGAATAAACTTGACGACAAGTACATTTTTACTTTAAATTTTGGAGAAAATTTTAAGAGATATGACAAGTGTGAGCACAGAATTCAAGTTAACAAATTCTATATTTTATGAAGTACGCAGTGGGATTCAGTGCGAATAAGAGGTCCTCCTATTTTAAGAGCGAGGCAAGTTAGTTGAAAATGATTTTTTTTTTTTTTTAATTTACAATAGTAATCGTTCCGTAAATTGTTAACAGATGTGTTAAGGTATTAAAAAATAAGTAGGAAGTTGAACTAATAACACCTGATTTGCACCTTTACAATAAATAATTTATTGTATTGCTCAAAATGTCTTTCCGTTACGGTAGTGCATGCTTGCAAACGACTTGGCGAAAAGGCTATCGCTGTACCCAGTTTGAAAACTTTTTAAGCGTCTTTCAGGGTTCCTGTGAGAAGTCTTGCAGATCATGTTTTCCAACTACCTTCTAATTAAGTGAACTCAAATCTGAGCTATCACAGTCAGTCTTGCACTGAAAAAGAAAACATTGCCTTAATCACTTTTGAGTTGTTTGGTATCTGAGACTGAGTCTTATTGTGAACCATACAATTTTTCTTTAGAGTAGCATTTAGTGGATTCACTTAATTTAATACAATTTGTTTGATACTTTGTGCTCGCTTTTAACACCTTCTTCATAGCTTGTGTTCTTGCACTGATCTATCACAGTCCAATGTTTTCTTTGTAAGGCCTGAAGAGGACTTATTGTTACCTCATGTTAAGGTGTGCTTCCCCGCAGTAAGTCTATATATACGTGCTATTATCCTTATCATTCGTGAGATCAGTGAAATATCAACAGTCTGGTTCTGATTATACAATATAACAAATTACTAGTACGTGGAATGGCAGTCATACGATACCTTATTAATGTAACAAATAGCATGTAGCAATCTGACATAGCTTACTTGTCCAGGCTGATGATAACTTCTACAAAGCAATATATTGAATTTAAGCAAAATGATTTTATGCTTGAATCCACCGTGAAGATATGAAAACACATTTTTTCGATGTAATAACAAATATGAGGATCCTCTAAATATTAACGATTTATATGAATTATTAGTACTTTTCTTCTTGCTTTAGAAACCCAATGTATAGAACTTAATTTATTCTGTTACAGAATTTGCACTTGCACAAGAAATAATTCAATACATTAATTAAATTGCATATTAAATATCGAAATCCATAAAGTATATGTAAAATCAACTTAAAGTATTTACCTATACTGATGAGAAATCTAGACTCCATTCTTTTCTTCATTTTCTTTTCTCCAAAAGTTCGTCGTCTAACATTTTTCGTGCAGTATTCGTTCGTAACATTTATGCTCACAAATTGTAACTGATATGAAACAGATACCGTTATACACTGCTGCGGGATTATGACTACACCGCTCTTGTAGGACTGCATAATATCATTTTAGTTTTTTTTTTTTTTTTTTTCTGTTGTTCCTTTAGAACAGACGTTGGCAATCTCTCGATGTTCATTTTTAAGTTAAATAGTAAGGTGTACTATTCCATTACACTTGGAAAGGATTGCTGTCTATCATCCCTGTTGAAGCGTGGTATGAGTCTCTGATTGACATAGACATTATGCGACCTTGATTGATTGTTTACGTTGATGATTTCAGTGAAATGTTTTTTGTAAAGGTTTAATAGCCACAGTATATTGTACTGTGGGATGATCAATTTATACTGTGTTTTCTCTTCCTGTAGTTTTGTTGCAAAGTTTTAGCATGGCAAACATATATTATTATATTCAAGGGTTGTCAACAATTTTGATAGCAATTTCACCGCAGCGAGTCGGTTGATTTTGAGATCCCGTTCCATCTTAATTGTACCAAACAGATCGTCATTACTTAGTGAGAAGTACAACCAGTGGTTGGAAACACATAGGTTGGAACTAAAGTGAAGACGGTTGTATAAGTTAACGTTCCACGAAGAATAATCACGAACGGAAGAAGTGAGGACTATCAGATGGTATCCTAGCTTGCGTATCTAAAAGTGCAATGTTTTACGTTTCTATGTGGTATCATTTGGTCTTAGCACTTCTGTCAACTAGTCTCGTTACCAAATGCTGTCAGAAAAGTTCTTTAACTTTTTTTTTAGTGAAAATCTTCGTTACTTTGTTGGAATGGGGAAAAATCCTACATTATAATACACATTGTTTCTTCTTTGTAATTTGTTGTTGTAAATAAAGAGGACTTTACTGCATTGAGAGTTCCTACATGTCCGAGTGATTAACGCTGCCGCTTTCGGTGTTGTCCTAGCATCATGATGCCAGATGGCCAGCTACTTGTTAAAAAGTAGCAAACCATAGTCTCCAAAGTTAGATAAAGCTGCAATAGAGATTTGTTGTGCTGTCCAAGTGACCTCCTCTTTAAACGAAATGCACTTAGAAGGCCAAGACTCTTCTTTACCGCACTGAATGAACTAATCCTAGTGAAATATCTGTAATAACAACAACATAGAATTGAATTTGGATTAAAGTAGTTATACTATAGTATTCAAATATTTTTTTAAAAGCGTGTGGGACTGTGGATGAGGAATTTAGATTAAAAACTGCGTTTGTTTTTTCTGCTCATTGTATTTGTGGAGTTACGTCAGTCTTATGCACCACAGCCAAATGCTTTGAAATGAAATTAAACTCCTCAGATTTGCCTTTCATAATAATGATTTCATGGTTCTTCGGTGCTAGAGTCAATGAAATTAGAACCGACCGAAGTAGTCGTGTGGTCTAAAAGATTAAACCAGCGTCTGCAAGGTCGTGGGACCGAATCCGCCTGGGACATGGATGTTTAGATTTAACAAACATTGCAATCGTCTAATCGTGACGGGCCGAAGTCAAAAGTTACTAAAATAGCCCGTATGAAATAAAGTTTTCCAAAGATGTATCAATAAGATTAGAATGGCTGCCAGGTAGTAGAACCTGTGCATTTTTAAGGATAAACAGATCCCAGTTGGAATGAATCCTCCTATTGTTGAGTTCAAGTTATTGATTAAAATACGGTAAACAACAGGATTGGAAATTTCCAAGCAAATACTAAAAATCGGTAATATTTTCCGCTTTTGAAAAGATGGAAGCTCCTGTTGTAACTGTTATTGTTATCAACATGTTAAAATATTCTGACAAATAATCTGTACATAATGAAATGATCGAGGGTCATCAGTGTGTTTGGCTTATGCACAATAAATCTATATTAGATAACTTCTTCATTCGGTAAGTACTATAAAAACCATTTGCTGGCCCTTAGCCAGTCCCAGATTCTGAAAGCAAGAGTGGTAGGAGATGCAGTCCATTGTTATGTGACCATGCTCACAAAATACATGATGAAACGTTTCATTGATTGATTTAAGGAACAAGGACCATGTTAACTAGTGCAGTTGAAGTTAGGTATGCAATTAAGAACAGAGTAATCTTACATACTTAATGCTTTTATTCCACACAGATCCTCCACCACGCTTAATAATGAAGTTACGAGTCTATACAAGTGCAATTTTGTGTATACATTACTGCTATTTGTTACTTATATCTCCATGGTAACATTTTTCATCATTGGGCGTTATAAATATATTAAGTCGAAAAAAAAAGTGAAACGTATGTAGCTGCTGATAATAGAATTGACACCAAGAAAGTAGAGCACAGTAAAGGTGATCGGATAGTTCTTAAAACTAGATCCAATGGCAGACATTTGTATCTGCAGAATTGGTTGTTCGAAAGGTCACCACAAGCTACAGTCATTTATAGTTAGGCTCATTTTAGGTTATTCATCACAATATGGAGGATACACATTAGGAAAGTTAGGTATTTATTTCTTCTATACTATTCTCTCTTCTGTTTCTCCATTTACGTTGTAGTTTCTGGTCATGACTTAAGTATCAAGCCGAAACATTGAGTAGAAATTTTCTGCAAAAAGAAAGAAAAAAAATAACGACGGAGTTGTTCAGCTAAGTACTTATGAGAAAGGAAATACTTTATAGCATTCTCTTAACATTTACTTAAAATTGGGGTGTTTATGTTTATATGACCCTCCATACCAAACGGAATAAATATGATTGGAAGTATATGTAAAGCAAACACCAAGAAAAGATGCTTCGAACAAAGTAAATTGCATGAATCTCACGTTGATCATCCGTGGTAGTATGATCAATTAAACAGCCTTTCTTTGTTCTATCTTAGATCTTATTTATAATTATTAAGAATTTTCAGTACTTGCGGATGTGGTCATGGGTTCAGTTCCTGTTTGGAGCCCACTTCACCAGAAACAGTTCACCAAGTTCACTAACTCGTTTAGGACGTTAGTGATAATTCAATCCATCAATCAATCATTACTTGACCACACAAATACCGCGAACCACTGCCTTCCACTTGGACGGTCTATGCTACCACTAATGTTTCTGTCTATGCTAAGGTCCTTATTTTTGTTAGCTTACACAGGAATTTAATGATTTAATCTTCATTTTTCTTATTCTTTTCAGCCAATAGTTGAAAATGGCATGGGATCAAAAAATAACATGATTTGCGTAAAGAAATCTGATTTTGAAGTATTCGAGGCCCTTGCAATGGACAGTGTAAATGGAAACAGTACCCAGCAAGGTATGTAATGAAGCCTGTACATGCACACCTGAGACTTAGGTAAAATATTATTAAGGCAACTAACAATAAGTAAAACATTATAACTTCCCATTCCTGGAATATGATTCGGAACAACAAACGCAGCTATCGATGCAGTATTAGTTATACTCTATATGCATTGTAGAGAAATATTAAATTATCCACTCTTTACTGACACAAACTCTACATGATGATAATAATGTGAGAAGTGTTGTAGGTCAAAACTAACAACTTCTATTAAAAGGCATCGTACGTGTGCGGGGGACTAAATTTAAAATGAACTTACTTAAAGATGCGTTAATAACGTACTTAAAGTAAAGATAAATTGTATGAGCGGTAAAAGCACTGTGGCATACCCCCGTCCCGATCTTATGCAAGCCACTTAACTTCGTCACTACTAAACTTAGCTGTTATTAACGTACTTAGTTAGCGCCAGGAGAATCTTGCAATTGAAACAGCGAATTATCATTACTTAATGTTAAGTTTCGGAATCACCACAGATTCCATCGTCAGGAGCTTAAGTGCCAAAGTTTGAATAGCAACAAAAATTAAATAGGAAAGATAGAGAAACAAGAATAAAAATTAACAAATACGTAGCAAACTGTTGAGCCATGTTTATCTGAAGTTATACAATGGTTGCCAGATTCGCTAGTCTAAATGTTGCAACAGTGTATACATAAAATGTTACTAAAATAGTAGGGTGTACCACAACACACACATATATATAAGATGGTAAACAAAGTAGAAAAAAAGTATACTTACATAGTGAAATCTTGAGATAGGAGCACACGAATTTCACGAACACTTTAGAAAATTAGTACGTTTCACAATTGCGTTTTCAACTGGTAGGAGGGATAATGGACAGAGCGGACAGGTACGGAAGTGGTGGTAAGGAAACGCCATATTGCCTATATATAAGAGGTAAAATTATGATAAGAAAGAAGGGATTACTTACAACTTGTTGTTCTATAGGTGAACAAACACACACTAACACTTATAAGTAAAGAAATCTTGAAAATTTCAGTGATTTTACCTTCTTCATGCTCGGAGAGTAACACACACACACACACACACACACGTGAGTAGAATAAAGATTAAGACGACAGTGGCGCCACGTAGCGGACGACGCATCGAGAACAATTGACTGTTATATAGCGCATGGCTTTGCGGAGCGTGGGAAAACTAATCTCAACCCACCGGCTCTAATCACCCAGTTCCATCCTAAACTAACCAAGGTCAAACAAATCCTACACTCTCATTTCCACATTCTCCAATCTGATCCCGACACAAGATCAATATTCCCCACCAAACCGAGATTAGTTTTTCAGCATCCCCCTAACCTTAGAAACATCTTGGTCCGTACAAATCCTTCCTCGCCAACACCCCAAACCGGCGCCCATACATGCAAGAGACCCAGATGTAGAACCTGCTCCATTTTCATCACTTCTTCCACGGTCACTATCAATACTGCTAATGGTCGGTACACCCTCAATTCCAAGAGTACTTGCCACACCCCTAATGTTATATACATCCTAACCTGCAAGTTCTGGGATGCCTTTTACGTGGGGGAAACAAGTGGTGCTCTCCACATTCGTATTAATAACCATCATCACTTCTGTACTATCTGCAAACCGGATGCCCCAGTTTCCTTACGTACCGAGTCTCACAACACCAGTTTTAATCTATCTTTCCTAGTTACCATAATCCATATTTTACCCCCTACGACCAGCACCTCAACACGCCTATATTCATGGTTTAAACGCGAAAATGTATCCTGGCCTTAACCTTCAATAACTCTAAAACACCCGTCTGCCCTGCATATTTAACACTTTTCGTTTCGAAAGTCCCTCCCGAACTTACACGCTGTACAGTTGCCAAGTTTTCCATGCGCTATACAGTTCTTTTTATTTCTTGAGAACCTTTTTTCCAAAGTACTTCCCCCAGAAACCCTCTATCGCGCGAACGAACTTTTCAATCGTAAAACATTTATTGCCCTCCTCCTTTTTTGCAGGGTTTACACCCTCTAGAAATTTAGTTTGAGTTTGTTTGTGTGAGTGTGAGGATAAGAAAAGTAGAATATCACAGGATTTTTATCTTTGAATATTATCTTTATTTTTCGTTAGATTTTGATCATTTTTGAATATGTTGCATTGCTCCATGTCCCAAACATTGTGAAACATCGAAATTTGAAGTAACTTAAAAAAAAAATCTGGACGTCCTACGCATTGTACACCAACAAAGAAGGATAGATAGTGTAATTGGAAAAGGGGCAAAATTAAGAAAGCAAACTGTCAAAATAGTCAGAAATGCACGTAATTTTTATGCTTGGTGTTGTGGACAATAAAGAGATATTGCCGAGTAAGAACATTAATAATTTAACGGAAGCGGCGACAGGTGTCAGTAAATCGACAATAAAGAGACATTCAAAATCCGCACAGCTACCAAAGTCCAGCAAAGAAGAAAGTTGAATTTGATAAGATTGACGATTTCACTCGACATCTATTACAAGTTTCCAATATCCCTAATAATAATAATAGTAATAACGATAGTCGAATAATAATGACGACAACAATAATAATAATAACTACAACGCATTTATCAACATGTTACCGAGGGAGAACCGTCAGGATGGCCGGCACCAGAAATCGAACCTGGGTCATTTCGATTACAACATTCTACCGACTGATCCTCATTCAGATCAACTTTATGTTTCTTAATAAATTTTTGAACGAGTTGGCGAAGTGTTTATTTCTGGTAAAAGTAACATTTTGTTTTTATGGAGGTTGGCAACGTCGTTCATCTGCCAAAACTTGCAATGCGGTTAGAAGCACGTGCCCTGTGGGTTGTTAAAAGATTTTGTTTTAGATAAGGGACAAAGGTTCACATGCTATGAAAGGAACTGTATAACAGTCAACTGTTCTCCATGCGTCGTCCGCTACGTGGCGCCACTGCCGTCTTAGTCTTTATTCTACTCACGTGTGTGTGTCTTACTCTCTGAGCATGAAGAAGGTGAAATCACCGAAATATTCAAGATTTCCATACTTACAAGTGTTAGTGTATGTCGGTTCACCTATAGAACAAGCTGTAAGTAACCCCTTCTTTCTTATCATAATTTTACCTTAAATTTCTCTCACAGCTTTACCTTAAATTTCCCTCATATATATAGTGCTTGAGTTGGAAAAGTATATTTTGGGGAGCTCACCTTCATTTCAAAAGCGCCCATATCGGTTGATACTGCGCGTTATTCCCACTCGATTCCAACTTGCGACATACTGTCTCGTTCGCTGATCGCCTTCTTGCCCTCAGCCATGACTTCACATAAGGAACTGGCTTGAATTCCTTTACTGGAAGCCCAACAGTGCTGATAAGTGCAATGGGTCGCTTCACACGTAATGAATTTCTTTTGTCGGTAATCATTTCATTCATTACATTAAATGTTCTCTCGCATTCAGAAGTTGATATTGGAATAGTGTCAACAATTCTCAACATTGGTTTAAAATTCTCCGGGCAATTAGTGGTATCAATATATTCACGAAAAGTATTAATCAATTTTCTTTCTGCAGGAATATGAAACTGTTCACACAAATTTGCAATGTTCTTTTTACAGTA
>JAGDQP010066911.1:490-11220 GCA_022664845.1 Lepisma saccharinum | reverse complement strand
TCCTTTAGAGGTATGATGGCCTTAGAGCATAACTAACTATTCAGCCCATACAAAATAAACAAATACATAAAATAAATGTTATAATAATAATAACGTGCTTTCTGATACGAACTTCTTTCTGGAAAGGAATTCGAAAAAAAACAAAAACCTTTTGTGTTTACCAAACTTATTCTGAACGGTTTTGAAGACTGCTTTAATTTTAATGATGGAAAGAACAAGCCAGATTTTATAGTGGGTTTAGCACAAGTCGCTGATGACATACTCCTGTCTGCCTCAAGACCTGATGAACTACAAAGCAGAATGAAAGAATTGAGTAATGTGAGTTTGTAAATAGGACTACAGATGAATTTAAGTAAAACAAAATGAAGTGCAAGCAGGATGCTGAAAAGAAAG
Source organism: Lepisma saccharinum (assembly GCA_022664845.1). Lineage (NCBI taxonomy): Eukaryota > Metazoa > Arthropoda > Insecta > Zygentoma > Lepismatidae > Lepisma > Lepisma saccharinum. The sequence continues at coordinate 10,827 of JAGDQP010066911.1, read as the reverse complement.
AAATAAGAATTCACGGAGAGAAAATTGGCATATTTAGTGAGTATGTTTACCAAGGAAAGCTGGAAACATCGAATGGCAAGACGAGAGAAGATGTAAGACAGCATGGAGCTCATTTGGAAGGCTGAATTTTGTTTTGGATAGCAATTTCCCAATATGTATCAAGCGTAAAGTGTATTCAAATCAGTGTGACTTACTTGTGATGTTGTATGGCTATAAACTATGAACACAAAATGTGCAAACAAATCAAAGATCGAGTTACAGAAATAGCAATGAAGAGATATATGTTGGAAATAAGTAGGAGATGCAGGGAAGGCAATGAACTGATTCTATCTCCGACAAAGAAGCGTATAAGCCGTATAAGCGAACAAACGTCTAAGTGACATTTTCAAATATAAAAATTACGAGTACATTTTTATATATGACAGGAAAAATATGAGGCATAAAATATTTATATTTTGTTTTGTTTCATTTTATTTTCACTGCATACAATGGAACATTTTTATTAGCATTTTAGAACTCAGCACCCGCAAACAATTTAGCATCATATATTTAAAGGACACAAAACCGTTTAAACATTATTATGCAATGAGGAGAATATAATTTATTTTAATTGTATGTCTTTTTAATTCTATTCGATTAATAATGTGCCGTTAGTTGTGACTTGAAGTTCAGTAATTTGTTCATTGTGTTCATAAAGCGTTATTTTAATTGTAAATAATATTCATTTTGAACTAAAGATAGAGTATATTGTGCTTTTAGATAAGAAACTACTATTTGAGGTTGGTAGCAAGTATGGTGTTAAAGAAGTTTAATGAATAAATCCCAACCGAATAAATAAAAGAAATACACGCTTCAGGGAGTAGATATAGGACGATAAATTTGAAACGCTGGTTTCACTTATTGTTGTTATTTGTTGCAAAACGTGCTTTAGAGAAGGATTTGCGCTTCGCTAATCCTTTTATTGTGACGGAGAAAAGCCTATGCGCAGTCCACTTTTCAAATGGGCTGATCATATTGTCGAGAAACACTGCATTTCAGAGGATGAACCGATGAACATTTGTTGTGGAAATATTGCTTCATATGTAGCAATGTACTTTGGCTACTCTTTGATAGAACGTTTGTACCGGAAAACATATTTTTGCTTTAGTTTAGTCTTATTACGTAGGTTTGAATGAAGGATATAAAAAATTTGCTATTCGATCTTATCTGTGCTCTTATTTGTTTGTTCTCGGTTTTATTTAAGGAAAATTTATTTCGCTTTCCCGAGAACTATATCTACAGTGACCAAACGTCCATAATTTTTTTGGATAGTCCCGAATAATAGAGGTGTGTCCCGGTGTCTCGAAGTAGATGTTAGAAGTCCCGAATTTCATTGAAAAAAAAATGATAGGAATATTTGAAGTAAATTTTACACGTGTTTGTTTCACTGTAGTGTTCCTGAGTGCTCATTTATAAATAATAACTCATTCACTACTTAATATCGGTCATCTATAATAGCTTAAGTCATAAATAATTGTATTCATACAATAAGCAAGTTATTGTAACTGTTAAACACCAGGAGAGTATAACAATTTTTACATTCTTTTCTTTAGTTCACAATAGTTCATGGTGTCCTCAAATCTTGCAACGTTAATTTAACGCAACGTTATAATATATATATATATATATATAACTTTTAAAACCATATTTAATATTTTCTTTTAATATGGACTTCTTTATCCTAAAATAGATACTAGCCTGCAACGATCTTGCGTTTGACTGGTTGCAGAACACTTTAGGATTTGGGTCACAAAACATTAGTTTGAGAAAAAGTATCCGAATACCGAAATAACTCGAGAAAATAATAGAAATAACCTTGTAAGGACATACTTTTCTTAAACAATTCATACTAAAAGGTTAAAAGTTAATTTTATTTATGCATGACTAAAAAGAAAGCATGGGGCGAGCCAATTGAAGAATTTACCTGTCGTACTAATACTAGTTACAACAAGAAAAAAACAAGAAAAATATTTTTAAAGACATACTTTTTTCAACAATCCGTAGTAGAAAGTAATAAATGTTTATGCATGACTAAAAAGAAAAGCATGTGGCGCGCTCTTATATACAGTTACTTTATAAATTCGTAAATTGGCGTGCCCCATGCTTTTCTTTTTAGTCATGCATAAACAAAATTATTTTTAACCTTTTAGTACGAATTGTTTAAGAAAAATATGTCTTTAAAAAAATATTTGTATTATTTTTTTCTTTTTGTAACTAGTATTAGTACGACAGGTATTGGCAACACAGTGTCACCTCTAAACACAACTTTTAAGCTACATTTATACTCAGAATAAAAACTTGGGGGGCATTTACCCTCTAACTACCTCTAAAAATGGGGGAGGGATTCTTTATATCCCGATAAGACCTGTCCCAGATTTTGTCTGAAAAGATATGGGCACCATAGCTATAACAACTAAAACATTTAAGTAGTTTCATGATTAATTGATTCAACATATATTCGAATTTAAATGTGAAGTCTTGGTTGAATACAAAAATCGTGAAATGAAATAAAATATTGTATTTGATAATCATGTTAAACACTAATCTCCTCTACTAAACATTTTCAAGACATTTTTTCAACATATTTTATTTGATTCTTTTGAATTCAAATTTGTTTATGAATTGATTCTTTTGAATTCAAATTTGTTTATGAACTTTTAGCATCTATATGGTTCGGGTCGGGACATGGTAGGAGAAAGGCTCGGTAAGGTGTCGGCAGGGCCTACGTTGAAGGTACCATTTCGGCATTTGCCTGGTGTGACTGAGGATAAACCCTGTAAGAGCACATTGAGGATGGCCGTCCGTTGCTATCGAACTCAGGAATTACCAAATACGAAGGTAATTCTCTACCAACTGGGCTACGGCCGCTGGGTTCAGCATTTTTGATATCCTGATATCTATGTCTTGTCACTCGTCAAACCATCTGTTTGGTATGAAACCCCTAATTAACATGTGCTATTTCAGGCTATTTCTAAGAAAATTGTGGGGAATTAAATAACTACAAAATTAGTAGTGTAATAGTTCTAAAAAGTTCAAGCTGATTTTGGATCTCTACAGTTTAGTCATAATATTGATCTGAAATTGTGAAAAAATCGGTTTTAAGGCCATTAAAATAAAAGAAAAATGCGTTTTAAATTTCCTGTTTATTAATCATTTTTCGTTTTTTTTTACCATGTAGAATAAATATTCTCTGAAATGTTATCGCTCGAATTCTTTTTCACTCTTAAGGCGAAAAAAGTTTGTAACTGGTTTTTGTCTTCAAACGCCCCATAATATATCTATATAAACATTTCATTTCGTATATTACCCACAGAGCTGAAACGGGTCACCGGATAATGCCTTTTTTAGATTACTAAGGTTCTTACGATGGTAAAAATCATGGCTGAAATAACTTACGTTTAGACTACGGAACTTAACTTGGTTAGCGTGCTTGTACCGCCATTGTCAATAAAGAAACCGGTTACACACTTAGAGTAAAGAATCTCCTTTTTCCATACTCTAAGGTTACATGGTAGAGTTTTAAATTATAAAATAATGAACACAAATGAATTGATTGTATCTTAACATTTTGTAGATCAGTTCTGCCATCATTGTTTTATACTTTAAAAGTGATATGCACCACAAGGCTGCTATATGTCTTGATAAAGAAAGAAATAAACTCACCAAGTGAGCTACGCTTAACGGCCATCTTGGGTTTAGATAACTAACGTAAGAAGATAACCGTCGTAAGTTTACTCTAGTTAAATTTGAAACTCGTGTTAACGGTAACTATTGTTTACATTACTAAAATGATTTTGGTTAATGTCAACCATGGTAAAATGTTAGTAATGTAAACAAGGCATAAATCGGATCAAGTTTTGAACAGAGCCATCGGTTCTATGTTTGGGGCACGGCCTCATCCAGTGACTCGGAAGGAAGGGCAGGGTTTTATTCTTTCCTTGTTAAACATTGTTACGTTTGCATGGTGTTACTTTCAAGGCATGATCGAAACAGGGATTATATTTACGTCCCGAGCACGGAAAATTGGACGCCGGAAAGTTCCTGACAATACTAATAATATATGGAAATAGTCTTATATCCCCGGAAAGAAGAAATATACCCCCAGAGGTGTGGAAATAACCCCCCGATTGAGATAGTCGTGGGGTCTGAGGCGTTAGTCAGAATTAGTTCATCGGGGTGTCGGATCACAAAGCTAGTCTGGCCATTTGGACCAAGACCGGGTCATTCGGGTCAGATTTAGGACCGGATCTCCGAGTCAATCAGGTCACCTATGTCAGTCCAGGTCACCCAAAATGACCCGGTTTCATCTCTGATTACTCACACTTCACAACACTGAATTCTGTGCTTCATGTATAATGTTTATCATTACTGCAGGATACTAAACTTTCAATAAATCAGCGAAGTACCATTTGAAAAAAAAACAACACTTTATTCTGGTTTACATCACACTCAACCAAATTACATTAAATTTTGTTTGCTAACTCCTAAAATGATAATGCAAATAAATTTCCAGCAACATGCTTTTAATTTAAATCTTCCTTTATGATTCACTGATAAATATCATTGTGAACAATAACTGAAGTTGAAATTTCTGTTTTATAGATGGTGTGAATAAGTGAAACAGTGACCCACGACCCACGACCCACGCACTAACCACTCATCATTACCCACGACCCACGGCGACCCACTTCGACCCACGACCCACCATGGTGGAAAATGCCAATGTATGAGACTCATCCTCACCTCCTCTTTGATTTATCTTTTTATATAACAACCCAGGATTGTTACTTTATGAAGTTCATAAGTTATGATGTTTTGTACACGGCACGAACAATTGACCTCCTGCTTATGTGGCAGTCTGTCATGTCGTAGACCCCAGAAAAACATTTGACATTGTGCTGCGAGCGTATTCCGTAAGTCGTGACCTTGAAACTTGCATCAAAGTAATATACTATATCAAATAATATACTGTATCTGCTGTCCAAGTTTCATTCACCTAGCGTAACTTTCTCAGTACTGGGATTTCACTTTTGTAAGTGTATGTTGAATTGAATTGAATTACATTTATGGTTTTTTGGCATCTAAGGCTTAAACCGGGATAGGGGAGGGGATAAGATTCGAAAAAGTGACTGCCAGGGTCTATGTTTAAGTTCACATCAATGCATTTGCCTGGTGCGACTCAGACCCTGGAAAAACCTCAGTCAAGATCGAATCCACTACCTCTCGAATGCGACGCTAACGCTCTACCTTTGAGCTACGGTAGCTCGGTTTATAAGTGTATGTGATTGTGATACTAACATATTTTGAGATGATTGAAATAAAGAAACTAAATGGAATGAATTGAACCGAAATTTAATTCTGAAGCAGCCTATAGGAAAGACATGAACGAAGCGTACCAACAATACGTTTTCGCAAATAAACCACAGTTACAAATTATGAAAATCCAGACTTCAGCGCTAAAGGTTTATAAAATGACTGTCAAGCAAATTAATATCAAAAGAGTTTGTACAAAGGGAAGTAAGATATTAAATAACTTGTGAAGAAAACAGAAGAGGTGAAATGTAAAGCGACATTCAAAAAAAGAGGAGAGCAATGGAAAAAAATGTCGGAGCATTGGAGTAACTTGCAATAAGATAATTAAAACCAAATAAATAACTCTATGGCTTACCAATCTTGCACCTTCATCGCCGCAGTAACAAATGTTCGCCATTGGATTCTATCATGCGCAAGATCTGCAAAATCTCTGATCACTTTGGACTGCATATTGATGTACCTTTGCCCAACAAAGGGATTAGTGATTCTTCCACTATTATAATGAATAGACTCATAAATAATTTTTCAGTAAATGCCTTGCGGTCAAAACTTACGAACATAAAAATTTCCGAACTTTTTCCTCATACTAGTAATGTCGAGCAAGCTTGGAATGTTTTTTATAAATATTATCGCTGATTTTATAAACGAATGCTGTCCTCTAAAAACAAGAAAGGCTCGTGGCGACAATAATAAATTTAAATTCTCTACAAACCTCATTAAGAAAAGAGAGGAATTAAGGAACTTACTTATGTATGAGAAGGATAGTAATAATAAGGACGAACTAATGAAAGTTAAAAAAGGAATATAGAACATCATTAAGAAGGGAAAGATTAGCAGCCAATGAGACAATTATAAATAACTCTAACAACAACATTACAGTTTCGTGTCCCATCATCTAAAACTCGCGTTAATAATACTGGTCTCTTCCACTGTAAAAAGGCAAGAACCAATATCTTGATGAGGTCACCAATCTGGAGAATTTGTACTATATATAACAAATTATGTACAGTTCACAATGATCTGGACGTATGCTTTATGTCGCCTAAAGAATTTATAAATGCAATTGTCAATAAACTTTGTACAACTACTTTGTAAAGCTCAACACTAAAATTAGGCCATTGCCTGGTGTGTTGTCACTAAATAAATAAATAAAACGATGTGGCAAATTATAAATAAAGAAACTAACAGATTAAGAGAATCGAATATCACGATGACACTTTCTCCTGACATTTTAATGATTTTTTGATAAATCAAATCAAAAAACAAGCAGTAAATCTCACCTTAGGGGACTACTTCATTGCACCCAAGGACAATAGGATAGATGATATGTAAAAATTTTATTTTGATAATATTACTGTTGATCGCATTATTGACTATGTGAGAAACACGAATAGTTCAAAAAGTGAAGATATTTATGGGTTGTCCAGCGCACTCTTTAAAGAATTTTTTTATGTAATAATGGAAACCCTCAGTATACTAATAAATTGGATCTTATACTCGGGAGCCTACCCTGATTGTTTAAAAACTGCAATCGTAATTCCAATTTATAAAGGCAAGGGCGCTGTAGGGGATCCGTCTATAATTATAGACCAATTTCACTTATTCATATTTTCTCCAAGGTTATTGAATTCTGTATTAAAGAACAATTCTATGCGTATCTAATTGACAATGATTATTTGTGTAATAAACAATTTGGTTTCAGAAAATCATCCTCAACATGTAAAGCAAAAGATTGTATAATTACCAAAATTTATGAAGGTTTTGAAAAAGGCGAAATAGTTAGCCTTGCTATGGTAGATTTGAAGAAGGCTTTTGACTCTTTATCGCACAGGACGCTAATTGACAAACTCTCTAATTTCAACTTATCGAATAATGCTACTTCTCTCATATGGTCTTATCTTTCAAACAGGTTTCAATGTGTCAAAATTGGAAACAAAATATCTGAATTAAGGAGGATAGAGTATGGAGTTCCACAAGGTTCTATTCTGGGTCCTTTGCTGTTTCTAATTTATATTAACGATTTACCAGATCATGCTCTCCTGAAAACAATATTATTTGCGGATGATACATCTTTTATCAATTCTGGTACAGACATAAATATGATTGATAAAGAGAATACCCTTAATATCGTGAAGGCCAAATATTGGTTCCAAAATAACGTTCTAACGATTAATGAATCGAAAACAGAAATGCTATACCTCTCATTGAAACATAACATGACTATTAATAATAGTAAACAACATGTCAAATTACTGGGTATAAATTTAGACTGTAGATTAGAATGGTCTGCGCGTACGGAAATTATGTGTAAAAAAATTGCTAGTAATATTTTTCTACTAAGGAAATTAAAATATTTGCTGCCGCAAAAGGCTCTTTTGCAGACCTATTTCGCTCTTATTCATTCTAATCTATCATATGGCGTTATGTTTTGGGGGAATTCTTGCGGAGCGAAACAGGTTTTCTTATATCAAAAAGCGGCCATCAGATGTATTAAGAGATTGAATTATAGGGACTCGTGTAGAACAAGCTTCATAGAATTAAAAATATTAACGCTTCCTTGTTTGTTTGTTTTCACTTGTTTGAAATATGTACGGGAAAATATAGACACTTTTAGCACAAGAGGTTCATTGCATCAGTACCCAATTAGAAACAGCAACAACATTCACCCACCCAAAATAAGACTGGTGAAATCATATGATAACTATCAACAGGTCGGAATAAGATTCTTTAACTTATTGCCGTTACATATCAGAAATCTGGATCTAAAACGATTCACCAAACAAATAAAAATTATACTATTAAACTCGGCAGCATATGACATAGAGGAAGTAGCTCTGTTTTTTAAAACTGTATCATGACGGTTATTAGAGTGGTCCATATAAGATTATGGTGCACAAAATATTAAGTTGCCTAATTAGAGTTGAGTGTATATTATTTAGTTGGAAATATATGTGCATACTCAGGGTACAATGTAAGAATTTTGCAATCTTGTCATAAACCATGTTGTTAAATTTTAATTGTATATTGTTTGACTTGTTCATACATTGTACATGTAAATGAACGCAATAAATATTACATTACATTACATTAGATCAAACTAATTTTCATCGTGATCATCTACTTCTCGAAGATCTCTTCTAATATTGTCATCCCAACGACATTTCGGTCTGCCCAATGACGTCTTTCACTCCGGCTTACCGAGCACGATGAAATACCCATAAGATCCGCATGTCCTGTGCAGTCAATCATTAATTAGAAAAAAATATATGTATGTTTCTATTCTATTGGATTAAGATTTTGAGAACCATTACATATAAAAGAAATGAGAACCACTGGTATTTTTATGATATAGACCTTTTTATGGTATTTATGTTCAGTCAATGCTGAATAGTACTTGCCTCACCGCACACAAGATATATTTCTGTACATTAAAAAGGATTTTAATTTCCAGGTCAATGTTTTGGTGGAACGGAGACTTACGAAAAAACGACCGGAGTGAAATTCACGTCCGGTACTTCTCAAGGCATTTTAGCTCAAGAAAACGCAGCTGTCCAACGAGACTGCACGGCCATTTGTAAGCAAAAACTAGCCTGCGCATCTTTCACAGTAGGTAAGTACAATCTTTCTCTTTTAGGAGATCAGATTTCTTGAAGTAAATTCAATTTCATTTGTTGTATTCACTACAAAATATATTCAATAGAAATGCACGTTATAAATTGAATTTCATACCGCATGATTTAAGACAGTGCAACAGAGTATTTTAACTCTTTTAAATGTGTATAAAGCTTATATCAGTTCCAATTGTTGAAACAGATATGGAAGTGTCACATCTTCTGCCGGTCTTCCCATCATTCCTGCTAACATTTTCTGCCGTGCGATGTAAAAAAAAATGCCCGTTGACTTCCTGGATCTAAGTCTTAAAGCACCAATGGCTCAGGCAAGGATATGATAGAGGAAAGGATGAGGGAAGGTGTAGGCCAGAGACTAAGTTGAAGATACCATTCCGGCATTTGCATCATCCTTAAATTCGTTGCTACATTCATAGTATTTTCCTGTGAAGGGGTCTCCATTATCCCGATCATTACTGCTTTTTTTTTAAACTTTCTGTTCCGGAATAATACTTCCCTTCCTCAACACACGTAGTAGGGTGATCAAGATGCGATACAATCGCCACAACATTCCTTTATCATTTGTCGTTGTCCGAAAGTCGAAAAATAGAATACAAAATACAAACAATTTTGTCCCCTTACCTAGATCTTCTTTCAAATTTTCCGGTGCTCCTTTATTACTACCTATATTCTTAGCAAGGAACTTTGTTGAAAATAACCTCTCTTTAGGAACAATTTCTCTAAACTTCGCAGCAACCTCTTATATTCGATCAGAAGTTGGTCGGCCAGAGTAGGGATTTAACTAATCGCGCCTTCTATCATAACGAGAAAACCATTGAAACATTCTTGGTACAGACAAACACTCATCACCTTAAAGTTTTATTTTGCAATCACAAAAATTCTCATCTCCAAATGTTTCCAACGTACAATACCTCACTACTGAAGAAGGTATAAAATTTATATATTAAGGAGTCACAGTAATAAAGTCCTCACGAGCGAGAGAAATAGGGATATCGTAGCTTTTGTCATGATGAAATTGGAAGAAGTGTATCCGCTAATAATTTTGAAACAAGTTTCACAATGTCTTCAGATAAGTGTCTAATTCAGTTGAAGTCACTTCTGTTAGTGTATAAAGATATTGCGAATTCGAGTCACCTGAGTAGCTTCCATTATAACTCGTTAACTATGTGAAAGACTGAACGAGAAAGAATTCAACCATGTTAAATTGCCGATCTAGTCCGGCACAAATCAGTTTTTGCCGTTCTAGAACAGTGATAAACAAAGAGCAATACAGTGGACAGTACGTAACTTTAGGTTTCAAAATAAGCTTCATCAGCATCCATTCCATCCAACACCTTTTGCCAACGTTCCTGCAGG